>NCQV01070553.1:24686-34859 GCA_002740545.1 Lophocereus schottii
ACTATGTAACTACTTGATTCCTTGTATTATTTTCATATTTAAAGACTTAGATGATTAAATGACAATAGCTTTTTACTTGTCATCTCTCTAAAAACTTCTATTTTTCTTTATCTCTGTTGGAGAATGCTGATTATAAGTCCTATTTTAACCGTTGGCGCTTAGGCTTTATAAGGTTGAATGGTGGACTGATTATTCTAGGTGGTAATTTAGCCTGTATCCTGAGCATGTCTTCTTTTAGTTATTGTTGGCTCTAGTTTTCACATATTAAAATCAACGAAAAATACACTTGCTATGGCTTTATTATGTTCTTAGAGTTGATTTCTTATTTAAGGATTTGCCATCTAAGTGCTACTTTTTATGGGTTGGTCTCCTTCCTCGTCCATTTTAGGATCATCACCAAGTTCAAAAGTCTTTATTGGTCAAAGGATATCCACTTATGGATCAAATGCTGAGCTGTTCTAAGGAGAAAGCGCAAGTTCGAATGGTTATTAGAAAGCTACAGCCTAATCATCGACATTGATGATTCCAACCTTTGAACAAATTCATACAACCACATGATGTCGAGATTTAGCAGAAGAAGAAATGCAAAAAATCCTGAAGAATGCCTGTGTAGGCAATAAAAATGCTTTTAAAGATAAGAAGGTGGTCATGATGTCTAATGCCAAAGAAATAAATGAGGTCAGCACAGTAGAATCCTCTTGACCTGACCACCCTTATAGGGTCTTCACCCCCACTCGAGATAAAGCTTGGCAAAACAAGCGATAAATGTGCCATCAATGCATACTGCAGCAACTAGCGTAGGAAAGGGAATTCCATTTATCGATGCATGGCATTAAACCATGACATGCGAGATTTGATAGATGATGGAACCTTGCCCATCCTGAATGTGGCTAAGCCTAATAATTGTGTTAATCAATTATGTTTCTTGGTCACAATTTTTATAGCAGAAGAAGAAGTTAACCTATTGACCCCTCATTGAGGACGAAGTCAGCGAATGTGTTAAGATGACCAAGAAGACATTTAGATGCCTCCTCTTATCCCAATTGAAACCGATCCGGTAAAATGTGATGAAGAAGAAGAGGTCCAACATCTCAACTGCAATGGGAGATGATATAAACTCCCACAATAAGGTGATATTACCATGTAGAAACTCTTAGCTTCCTCTATTAACCATCAGGAGGCCCTCTTGAAGACCCTTGTGGGGACGGAGGTCCTCGTATATACCGCCCCTCGTAATTGATTGGTTTCTTTACAACCAAAATGTACCGTTTGACCATAAATTTTAACAATATAGACCTTCCACTAAAGAGTAAAACACAACAAGACTCTACATCTTACCATAACTTGTGGAAACGAGATCATAGCATGACCTTAGTAGATAATGGCTTATCGATTAACATATGCCCGCTAAGAATGGTGAAGTTGAACATAACTGAAGCAGACATGACCCCTTTAACCCAAGGCTTACAAGCTTACGATAGTGCGAGGAGGACTATTTTAGTGAATGTCACCCTCAATGTTACAGTGGGAAACATAAAGAAAGGTGGTCTTCCAAGTTATAAACATTTAGGCTACCTTCAACCTCTTATTTGGTCGCCCATTGTTACATGACCAAAACGTGCACATTTGATCTTTCATTAGAAAGTCAAGATGGTAGTAAAAGGGGTCGGCGTGACTATATATGCTAATTTAATGATTACTACCATCAAAAGGTAAGTTCTTCTCCTAAAGGTTGTGCATGATTATGGTGTAGAGACTTGGGGCTTTGAAAATGATGAATTTGTTGTCACTAACTCAAAAGATCAAATCGTAGTTGACTTTGATCCCTTCTTAAATAGGACAATGAACGTTATGATTATGAATATGGCTACTTGCTTGGAACCCAAATTTTCAAAGGGTCGGGAATACTGACTCCCCTTTCGAATGTGATTCGTCTAGCATACCTTTTTTGGCCTAGGCTATGGGCCCACTCCTTAAGAGCTTAATCTAAAGATTCCAGATAAGAAAAATAAAAAGAATCTGTAAGGCAAAAGGGTCTATTCATACAATGCACCCCCTTACCTTCCAACCCTTACTTGGACTTTAAAAAAGGAAGGAGAGGAAGCACCCTACTATAAGTTCCTCCAACCAAAGTACATTTTATAACTTTGGCAAACTGAAAGGTTAAACTAACCTATTATCTTATTCAATTAATTGATCTAGAAGATCCCAATAATTAACGAAAAGAGTGGTTTTCAGAATGACAAGAAGTAGTTATTGATCTCACATTAGCAAGAGCCATTCGTCTTTATAATATTTATCATCTAATGTAGACATTGATTGAATAAGGTACTAATGCATTGGGGGAACACTACTTTCACTTATCATAGTGAGTTCAGTTAATATATAAAAGCAGAAGATGCTATTTCAGAAGATTTCTTTGATTATTTCTTTAATGTGAGAGCTAGAAAATTCATATTAGAAAAAGGAAAAAGATATCTGCATGAATTACTTGAAAAATAGGATCCAAAGAACCATGAACTTGATGAAGATTTTTATGATTATCTAGGTAATGATGGATTGAAAGGCATTGTTAGAGAATGAACGCATGTAGAAGCTCAACATGGATGACTAGTCTTTTCAGCATTAAGTGTTTGAAAAAGTTATTGTAGCATAATGTGTTATCTTGTCAAGTGCCAAGTTAGCAAAATGATACAGTCTGTTGTAGCCATGTGAAAGTATCTTGTAACAGTATGTGTACTGTAGCCGTTGGGGCATCCTATGTATTCCATCTTCTCTATAAAAGGAGAAGCTGAGTGTTGTGAAGAGACATGGTTATTTGAGTATACTTGAGCAAAAACAAAGTTCCATTTCTTTATGAGCGAGCATTGTTGGTGATTTTAGTAGCTTAAGTCCCTCTTCAATCCTTCCCTTGTAATATATCCACTTTAAAGGTTTCAACAAAGAAGTTTTCTAGTATGGAACTTTATTCAATCAAACCAATGTCTTAAATATTATAATTTCTTGATTAAAATCTCATTATCCTTAAAAATATAAACTTGAACAGTGACTATGGTCTGAGGTAGGAAATGAAATAGATCTATGATGTGCCTGACCTAAGGGACGTGTGGTTGAGATTAGCAAGTTATATAAACTGAAAGTTAGAGGAATACTAGGGCCGAGCGATGACTAAGTTCAGGTAATGATAACAAGTAGGACCAGTAAAGTTATTAGTAAGAAGATAAATCGTTTAAAACAAGCATGTTTCTTGTAGAAGCCTAAAACATACTAAATTATTCAAAATGCCTTATTTTGGATCAAACTTGAAATTTTTGAAAGTTTTAGCCCAAAATAATAAGAAAAAAAACCTAAGAATTGATTATGCAAAAATATGAGGTGCTCTACTGTTATTTCGAAAAGTTATGACCTAAAACTACTTGTCCTAAAACTCAGGTTACCTAAGAGTTACGAATTGTAAGCTAGTATTATAAAAATAAAATATTATTGCACAAATCCTCAAAAAAAATGCTCCAAAATGCCCTATAATGTGAATTATTTACTTTTTGAATCATCGAAGTATACAACAACACCACCACCACCACCACCACCACCACCTCCCAGTGTGGGTCCCACTTTCGCGAGATTTAGAGAGATCCAAATGTAGGCAACCTTACCTCAATTGGCATAACCAAAAATTTTCTAAATCCACAACTATGAAATTAAATTTTCTAAACTATTCAACTATTGTGCGATTAATTTCTGGGGAACAAGTCACTATTAAAATTTTTATGAGTTCTCAAAACTTTTCATGTTTGCAAAACTTACCCCAATCCTTAAAAACTTACTTTCACAATTTTTAATTTTGTATATGTGATAATCTTCACGTGGGCACTACTCGAAGCCCTCTTTAATCTGGTATCAGAGTCACGTGACCAAAAATAATTAAGATAGTTAAGATTAATTAGTAATTAATTAAGCTAATTAACTGTATTTAATGCTTGAATTGTCATCTTCTTGTCCTACTCCTAATTATTCTCATATTATGCACTCACCAGCGGGAACCACTTCAGTAGCATCTCAACTAAATTTTATCACTTATATACTTTTAGAATTAAAAGCAGAATTAGCAAAAATTAAGGCTGAAGTTAAGGATATAAAGAAGCAATTGTCAGTGATTCATCTTTCCTTAATCAACGAAGTGAGACATAGTGAAAAACCTAATCTAAGTATTAATACTTTATTTCAGGACAAATACCATTTCCAAAACCTAAAACATAAAAATTCATTTCCATTACATGATTTAAGAATACAAAAATGAGTAAGAGAAAAATCAACTAAAAGATCATCTGGAAAGGCAAAAAAAGAAGAAGAGGATGGAGTATAAGCAGTTTAATCTTGAAGCACTACTAAATACAACAACAACACCTCCCAGTATGGGTTCCGCTTTTACGGGTTTGGGAAGATCCAGATGTAGGCAACCTTGCCCCTATCTACGTTCTTACCCATAGAGAGATTGATTCTAGGAAAATCATGTGCATAATAGTGGATAAACAAGAGGTATTATCTGATAATAATGAAGAGACAAATAGTGACAAGTTAGAAGAAGAAATATGTCAGCAAATGAACCTAATTAAACTAGAGGATCTTAATTTTACCTTTAAAAGAAATTAGAAAGAGACTGGATTAAAATAATATGGGAAAATGGTACTTGATGATGAATCAATGACATTGGAAAAGAACTCAACAGAAATGAAATCGAGTCCAATCTAATTAACAATGTAGCTCCTAAACCTAAAGAGGTTAGCGAACCTTCTAGAAGAAATACCCATTTTAAGAGATCGAGATACATTTCAGCAAGATGTACAATTAGTTTTTCCTATGAGTTCATCCCAAGAAAAATCATATCCTATGAAGAAATTGGCCTAACTTCAATCAGTCAAATGGGATACATTTTAAACACCAGTGGAGCTCATAATAGAGAAGAAATATTTGAGCATTGGAAAAGATGTATGAATATTGTCTTAAACTTAAATACTATGTGGACTGCTACAAATTTCCTAAATTATATCGAGCATAGCTTTTATGGCACTGAAGCGGAGCCTTGGAGCAACGGTAAGGTTGTCTCCGTGTGACCAAAAGGCCATGGGTTCGAGCCTTAGAATCAACCACTAACAAGGTCAGGTTAGGCTACCTGCAATACACCCATTGGGTGGGGCCTTTCCTCGGACCTTGCATGAATGTGGGATGCTTGTGCATGGTGCTGCCCTTTATAGCTTTTCTGGCACTGTAGCCAATTGGTATGATTCATTAAATGATGATGGAAAAAATGCATTAAGAATGATGGAAACACTAGCTGTAATGTTCAAAAATCTATGTAAAGAAATCGAAACAAACTTGATTTCAAAGAAAAAGCAAGAGAATAGCAAAGAAAGATTAATAAGATAGAATTATAGGATATGGGGTGTATTTGGAGAATTATATTGCTGAATTTAGTCAATATTATTACAAAATTGAGCATAATGAAACCAATCTTGGTATGTTTTATGATAAATTACCATATCCAATCAGTCCTATAATTTCTGAAAAGTAAATTTTATGACTTGAAAAAGCATATGTCATTGACACCCTTGGTTCAATAATATCTTATATGAGAAAATGGATCAATAAGCAATGCCTCGATCTCCAAAAGTAAAAGAAAATGAAGAAATAATTTCTAGCTTGCTAGGATAATCCTCACCAATGGGGAAAAGAACATGAAAGGAGAAAGAAAATAAGATTTTGTAAGAAAAGGAGCTTTAATGAGCAACAACAAGAGAAATATAAAAGAAAATATTATAACGAACCAAGCCCCAAAAAACGAAGATTTTTTAGAAAAGCCGCATATTGTCCTACCGGGAAAAACAACTATAAGTGTTGGGCATGTGAGAAATGGGTCATCTTGCAAATAAATGTAAAAATAGAAAGAATAGCAAGCTTATAGAGACCTTGGGTAGTCTAGACTATTTTGAACTTAACAAAGAAGAGGCCCTAGACTTAGCCTTGAAAAACAACAAGGGAATTGTTGAGATTACACTGGAAGATGAATATGAAGAGAGTCAATACGAAGAAACCAGTCATATGATGAAAAGTAGTTCAATTAGTCTCAGTGATCATCAAGGAGAAGATTTGCTGTAGATAACGAAAATGAAGAAGTCAAAAGAGATTAGGTCCTTCCCATAATTCAGAAAGATATGATATATAAGAAATTCATCTTTCAATTAAGGAATAAGTATGTATATGAAATTATGGAAGGAGACTTAGAGATAAAAGATTGTGAGTATGATATGGGATAAGTTAGTCTCATTAATTGGGAAAACATCCTTAGGTATAACAAAGATAAAAGGTATAGGTATATCCATGTTGGAAGGGTCTAAGTGTAAATTACTCCATTATAATATATGACAAAGATGTTGATCTTTATGCTTTGCTTTGTGATATTGGACATACCAAATTTAATAATCAAATTAGCACAGGAACTAAGACCAATTTATATAATGAATCAGTAGGATTCAATTACCGATCAAGATATTCTGTGAGCCTAACAGATGAATTTGCCAAAAACTTCCTATCCCTTAAGATAAAAACAGTGAGAATTGACATGAAAAGAGGAGGATACCCGCTAAGAATATTTTGAAAAATAATCTACAAATTCGATAACACTATAGATATAAAAACTAAGGCAACGATGATAGAGGCAGAAAAATTTGAAACTCTTACTCCTATGCAAAAAATCCAAAGGATAAAATCCAATCCTTAAGAGATAAAGATTGATAGGCCATGGATATCAAGGCTTTCCAATCCCACAAGAATCAACAAGGAAAATGTAATAAAAATTGATGAGAATGGTAAAATTATCATTAAACTCCAATTATTAAGAAGCATGCGTACAAGATCAGAATAGGAGAGAAGGGCCCTCATTAGCTAAAAAAGAACTCAAAGAAGATGATACAATTAGCTTAACCAATCAAATGAGTAGAATGAGTTTTGAATCTGCAAGGCACTTTGTAGACTGAAGTATGAGTCTCGATAGGAAAGTCATTAGGTGCTAAACAAGAACTATTAGTGAGCCAATCTATGAAGCTGAATTAGTCAAAAATGTGACTATAGAAATATGCTATGAAGTCACCAACATAAATCGTAATAGCATTTACATCCTAATAAATTTATGTTTAAAGGGATATAACAAATATGATCTGTGTGCTACAAAGATAGTGGTTGTTATGTCTGTTTCAAAAAAAAGATCTTCATGTGGAAGAAAGCTAATAATCCTTCACAAGCAAGGATAGCTGACAATACATAATGAGCCACAAGGAGGCTACAAAAGGGTTATCCATAAAAACAAGAGTAGTCCAATGAATTATATTAGTTCTATAGGCTATTGATCAATCTCTCATAATATGATTATTGAAAATAATTTTCAAATGCTATGTTCTTCATACACATAGACCATAAACCAAATAATATCTATAATAAATGGTCACTTAGTTTCCATTGATAAATTAAATAGAGCTTACACATTTGCAAACATTACTTTGTTAAATCCCAACACTACTATTCAAGTCAAACAAATGGTGTATGCACACCAGGATATACAAGAATTCAATAAAAAAAATCAAAGAACTTCTAAATAAAGGATTAATTAGGAATTGCAAGAGTCCTCACACCAATTCCATTTTCATGGTAAGAAATCATACTAAAGAAAAAAGATGAAAAGCTAGAACGGCAATCAATTACAAAAAACTTAATGATAATACTATCATTGATGGTTATTGCATTCATAGCAAAATAGTCCTTCTCAAGAGAATTCAAGGAGCTTCTTGTTTCAAGAAAATGGATTGCAAAAGTGAATATTGGCAGATAAAAATGGATAAAGAAAGCATTTCTTTAATTGTTTTTAGTGCCCCTCAAGGACACTATGAGCGGATAGTACTGCCATTTGATCTTAAAAATGTACCTCAAATATTCTAAAAAAGAATGGATAACATCTTCAAAGATCTTAATCATTGTTCTCTAGTTTACATTAATGATATTCTTGTCTTTTCCAAGGCCATAGAGCAGCACAAGGATGATGTCTTATCTATCACCCAAAGGTGCATTGATCATAGTATTATCCTTGGTAAAAATAAGTGTATTTATGCTGAATAAAAAATTGAGTTTTCAGGTCTAGAGAAAAAAGTTATACAAATCATGCTACAAAAGCATATTCTAGAAAAACTAAAAAATTTTCCTAAAAAGATTAAAGATAGGAAGCAATTAGAAAGGTTTCTTAGATGTCTCACCTGTGCTTTTAGATTCCATTAAAGATTTAGCTAAATTAAGAAAAACCATTGCAGCAGAAACTTAAGAAAGAAATAGGTTGGACACAGACCCCAATGATTCAAAGATTGTTCAAAACCTTAAAAAGATGTACAAAAATCTTCCTGCTCTTAATTTACCGAATGAAGGAGATGATTTAGTTCCTGAGACAGATATCAGCAAGGAGCACTAGAGTCTAGTACTCAAAATCAAAGAAATACTTGCAGTTATAAGGGGGAATTGATAAGTTCTTAATATTTTTAGCCCAAAAACCTTTTCTTATTCGAACTTACTTGGTTTTGTGAAAGAGAATTTATCAAATATGCAAGCGCGAGGGCGACTCCCGTGTTGGAAATTATGGCTTAACAAGTTTTCTTTCTCTATTGAATATATACAAGGATTGAATAATCTATACTAGATAGTTTAACTCAAAAACTCTCCAATGGTGTTCATTAAAGCATAACATCTGTTGTAAAATGAGGAAATTCAAAATGAAATGCCCCTATTGATAGAACGGGTTTCACCTCCTAGTAACAGCCTTGCGGACATTTTGGAATTCCATACAAAAAGTAAATACACTTTGGTTTGTTGCCTTCTACCTATCTAATAGATCTAGAGTTAGTGGTGTTATATTCCCAGCAAATTTAATCTCTCCAAATGACCCCATCATGAAAGCTTAGGAATATAGAATGGTAGCATACCTCATAGAAATCCCATATCCGAAGTTCCCATTCCTCTCAAGGCTAAGTAAGTTTCAACAATGCATGTTTTAAATGATCCATTAAATTCTCACATCTCCAGACGGTCCAACAAAATTTTCATACACTAGAAGTCTGTATGTCGAGGTACATTATGCAGTAATAGAGTATGAAAATGGAAAAGCTAATCTAGTCTATTATCTTGTCCAATTAGTTAATTTAGATGATCCCAATGATCAACGACAAGGATGGTTTCCAGAACGATAAGAAATAGATAGTGATCCTATTCCAATAAGAGCCACTGGTTTTTAGAATATTTATCATCGAATGTGGGCATTAACTGCACTTGGAATACCACTAGTACTTTGCAAAAACATTACTTTCATTTATCATAATGATCTCAGCAAATTTATAAAGGTAGAAGGAGCTACTTTAGAAGACGTTACTAGAAAAAGGAAAGAAATACGTTCGTGAATTATTTGATGAATGGGATCCAGAGCATCTTCAACTTGATGAAGATGTTGATGATTATCTAGATAACGATGGATTGGAAGATATTATTGGGGATGAGGGCACGTAGAATCTCAATATGGATGACCAGTCTTGTTAGCATTAAATGCTATGAAAAGTTGTTGCTCCATTACTATACTATTTTGTTAAGTGTCAAGTTAGTAAAATAATGCTATCTATTGTAGCCATGTGAAGATAGCTATAGTCATGAAAAAATATTAGTGTGCACTATAGCTATTAGGGCATCCTATATAGTCTATCTCCTCCATAAAAGGAGAGGCTGAGTGTTGAGAAGGGACATAATCATTTAAGCATACTTGAGCAAAAAAGCAGTTGAGATTCTCCGCTTCTCTATGAGCAACCATCTCTAATGGTTTTAGTAGCTTGAGTCCCTCTTCAATCTTTCCATTTTAATATTTCGACTTTTAGGCTTTTAATAAAAGATGTTTCCCTTGAGGGGATGTTATTCAATCGAACCTTATGTCTTAAATATTATGATTTCTTGATCAAAGTCTCACTATCCTTAACAACATATAAAACTTGATTAACGACTACGATCTAAGGTAGGAAACGAAGCAGATATGTGTTGTACTTGATTTAGGAAGGATTGGTTGAGATTTGCAATCTCATTAATTTTGAAGCTAGAGAAATG
>NCQV01070556.1:0-15128 GCA_002740545.1 Lophocereus schottii
ATATGTACTCATATACATATACATACACAGATATATATATATATCAGACCTTCCACTTCGAGACAAGCAATATATCAGCTTGCAACCAAAATCTACCCCACGAAATGGAATGATGGCTTAATTTGGATTAATCCCTCCCTTTAAAAAAATTACATTGGACGGGATCTTCATCCAAAAATAATCAAGCATAAAATCTCTTGTGTTCCTATCCTATTTAACTCTGTTGAAAGGATCATCTACATAGAACCCGAGCCTTTTGATACAAAAGCCGATCTGTTGTGAGGAATACGATTCTTATCCGAAATAACTTACACAGTCACCGATAAAGTTCTAACCATTAAACTCAATGGTGTAATCATTGAAGCCATCCGTATCCATGATTAGGGTCCCCTACATTAAGGTTGAGCTTATTTATAGGTTTCTCAAGCTCGAATGGTTTCACGCCATGATTGACACGGGTTTCAATATCACTATGGTTTCTACCACCTCTTATCCCGAAAGCTATTGGAAAGATCTGCGCAAACCACTTCAAGTTGTGGTTGCCTTCGGGCAGATCACCAAATTAACCAAAGCGGTGTTTGGTCAATTCATTGCAATCCATGACGCCAAAATAGGGACATCTAAAATTATGCCCCTTCCCATCATCGTCATTCAAGCCCCAAAGGATGCCACCTATAACATCTTTTTAGGTGTTGATTTCCTTAAACATTTTCAGGAATATTGCTCTAATCATTCTCAGATTAGATTTCTCACCCCATGTGGCCACTGGATTCATTCCCCTATCCTTCAAAATCCCACTATGCGAACCCACATTTCCTTCATTTCATGCAGCTAGCATGGTGAATCTCCCTCTAAACACCCCCAGGAAAAATGGCGCCAAAAGCCAAAAACCCCCTACAGCTTTAATGCTAGCCTTGCACACTACTCAAAAAGCACTTGAATTTCGCCCTGAAGAAGAAGTCAAAGCTCTCCTCCAAGCCAATTTTGATGATAATCCCTTAAAAAATTAGGATAAAGACAAGTCTTTTGCTGATATTCGGCTTAAAGAAGCACACGCCATCGTACGAGTTAAACCTATATGGTATAACCAAACAGATGAAGAAGAGTTCAAAATCTAACTTCGAGAACTTGAAGAGAAGCAACTAGCCTTTACAAGCACAGAGGAAAATAAAAATCCTCATAGTAGTCCTGCCTTCATGGTTAATAATCATTCTGACCTAAAAAGAGGCAAGCCTCGAATGGTTATTAATTATAAATGACTCAACAAATTAACCATTTTTTTTGGTTTTTTTCTCCCTAATAAGAAGATGGTTTTCAAAATTTGATTGTAAATCTGGCTTTATCAGATAAAACTAAAGGAATCAGGTAAACCACTGACCGCATTCAGTACCCCTCAAGGGCAGTATATATGGAATGTAATGCCAATGGGACTAAAAAACGCCCCACAAATCTTTCAATGAAGAATGGATAATATCTTTAACGAGTATTCTGACTTTTGTCTTGTCTACGTTGATGATATTCTTATATTTTCGGCTAACATTGCAGATCATGCCATGCATTTGATAAAATTCATTTAGAAAAGTCGTGACCATGGATCAATATTATCTGCAAAGAAAGCCGAAATCACGAAAGAACAGATTGAGTTTTTACATCTCAAAATTGATCACAGAGGAATTCAAATGCAACCTCATATTTGTGAAAAAATTACAAATTTTTCAGATAGATTGACGGGCCGAAAACAAGTAGAAGGGTTTGTAGGTTGTCCTAACTATATCAATGATTTTATCCCTAACCTAGATTGGTTAAGAGGACCCTTACAAGATCTCTTGAAAAAGAGAATGAACCAACAATGGCAAGACTACCATACAAGCCTAGTACAATAACTAAAAAGTTGTGCGTTCAATTCCCTAAATTAACAATTCCTGAATCAGGAAACCAACTAATAGTTGAAACCGATGCATCAGACAAGTATTTGGGGACGTGTCCTCAAAGCTAGAAAGACTGATGACAAAGAACATATCTGTAGATATGCCAATGGTAGCTTTAAACCAGCTGAAATCAACTACCATAGCAATGAAAAAGAGCTATTACCTTTAAAACGAAGTTTTGCTAAATTCATTTCTTTATATTGCCAGTCAAATTTCATGTCAGAACTGATCACACTAATGTAAAGGCTTATATTTTCAATAAGCTGCCATGCACTCCTGGGTATAAACGACGCCATAGATGGCAACAATACTTTCAGGAATATCAGTTTGATATTGAACATATCAAAGGTAAGAGTAATCATCTTGCTGATTTTCTTATCAGAGAAGCAAATGGGGAAAACTGAGCCTGAGACTACCAAGGACATCAAAGTTCTACTGGAAATGGCTATTCACGAACTCCGTCTTGCACAAGAACGAGTGACAGAGCTTCAGCAGGTTTTGTACGAGGAAATTCAGCCTCGCATCCTACAAGCGTTGTCTAGCTTGGATGATATTATGGCAATTAAAGCCATAGAAATGGATGAAGCGATTCATCAAACATTTCTCCAGTCCTTGGAAAATGCTAAAATATTTCAAGAAGAAATACTCAGTCGAGAAACATCCTAGACTACTTTCCAAACAAAAGGCGAGACTGCGACGTCACCCGAATCCTCAGAAGCAGAGGAGGATGAGTTCACCCTCATCATACCTAAGGTCTTAAAGCCTTTGGAATAGCCAACCCTCAAACAGGCTTTAACAATGGAGCAATATCGCTCTTACACTAATTAGGTATATTCAGTCCAAAGCACTAATAGTCAAATTATTGACACTTCTGGATTATATCCCAGAGTCCATTTTCTTGCAGGTAGTGAGACAAATGAAGTTTCAAAAGCAGTCATTTGTGGCTACTGTCAGAGTGTTACTAGCTCTCTCGAAAATCGTGAAATTCTTAAGTTACATAAGGCCATTATTGAGGCTGTCAAAAAATTCCGAAAGGGTTCTCAATTTGACATGGTCGTTCTCAAGTTTCTCTCAGCCAGTCCAGAAGTTCTCCCGGTACCAGTCCTAGGGTAGTTTATTATTCAACTCTATATCCCCAACAGAGCTAATATTAAGATTCGAGCAGGGAAAAACCTGTAATGTCCAGATATCAATGAATTATGGATATGTCATCAAAGGGCAGAAGGATTTGCTGTCTTACTTAAGAAACTATCTCACATTAGAGAGACCAACAAAAATTCGTGTACAATACTCCCAGCAATATATTTGTCTATGCAGAAAGCAATTGCACGCCTAGATACGATGCTATCAACAAGATAAGCGCCAGTATTAGCCTTATCACTACTTGCCGTATTCCAAGAAGTTTTCCTCCGCAAGTGCACCTTTGCAGTCTACTTCACAAAGACGAAACACCAGGGTGTTGTATTTGTCCACGTCACATATAAGGAAGCGTGTTGGACCCATTACCAAAAAAGCAGATGCTCAAAGATAAGGGTAGAACAAGTTTCGTCACAATCAACGGTCCAGATGATGCTGTAGAAAAGTAGCTTAATTATGGTACGAAAAGAAGAATCGTCAGAAAAGCACTATCAACAGTACTCCCACTAGCTGAGTCATGAAGCATTCAATTATTATACGAAAAGAGAATGCATTATTCTTACTTTAATTGAAGGTGATGTGCCATGTTGGGCCAGATGGTCTATTTAAGTGTTGGATCTTGCATTTGTAAGGGACACGAAATCAGAAGGAAAAAATTTAGAAACCAACAATGAGTGAGTAAGACTCCCTTAGGAAGTAGAGTGATGTTAAAAGATCAATGTAATATTGCTACCATCAATAAAGCTCTTAGTTCTTGCATAACTATGTTAACAAATCCTTCAAAATATAAGTAGATCGGGAGTATCTATGGTTTGTCGTGAAGTAGCCGCAAACAGGAGGTCATTGGCAAAAAGGCAGTGCCCAGTAAGGTATTGATCAAACGTATGTTTAATGATGTTCTTAATTCACATATGCTTTTACTAATTGTTTTATTGATGCATGTAGCACTATTAGTATTGATTTTTCTTGATGGCTTGAAACCTCAATTTAACCTATGAACCCCCTTTCGATAGAACAACTGCATGCAAAAGCCATTATTGATCAAGCCTTAGAAAGGTGTACAAATGAACGAGAAAATGTAGCGTTTCTAATTCAAGTTAAGAAAGACCTATTAAGAGTAACTCAGTAAGGACGAGAAGCCCTTAACGATGAGATATATGACCTTTAACTTGTTTTAGCTAGTGGAGAAATTATCATCCCAAGCCCCCGAACAATTTTTGAATATGAAGAAAAATTTCATCTAATTTCCTTAAATTTACAAATTGAGTTATTAGAACAACTAAAAGAAGATGGTTCTTTTATTGATAATATGCTCAGAAAGCATAAACAAAATTACGATTATAAGTATCAAAGCTTTAGAGAATGAAGAAGACTAAAAAGGTCTGAAAATCATTCTGAAAGTAGTAGTTCTCATGATTAAAGAGCTATTTGAAAAGATCCACAAATGGTATCAGAGCCATATAATATGCCTCAGATTACAAGAGGAAAAACTATCTGCATGGAAATATATCCGTTAACAAGTAGAGTTAGTCAATGAGGTGTGGTATGTTGAACCTAAACAAGCAAGTCCTGCTCATGAATTATTATCAGATTTAAGTGATGGATAGAGCAAGCAGAAGCACAGAAATTCCATATGAGGAATTATGGAAGCAACCATTAACTGGTAAAACTATAGTTGTTAAGTTAGAAAGCATATACGAAGGCCAAGGAGAAGTTCAAAAGCTAGTTATAGAAAGAACTAAACCTAAGGAAGAATAAAAAATTGTACGTACACGCGTACATTTCAATCCTACGTGTGACCCAACGCAACCAGGTTATCCTTTTATAAGCAATATGGTTAGAACATTCTATTCTCTAGAAGAACTTGAAAGAGAATATGATCAAGCTAATTCCGACGAGGAAGATGAAATCTTACAAAAGATTAATGATCTCTAATTACAATGTAATAAGGAAAATTCCACAGGAGAATCACAATCCCATCCTATGATTATACCAGAATCAGGAGCTTCTGGAACTAGAGCCTCAGGTAGTAGAACATTACAAGCTCACCCAGAAACACAAGCTCATTATGACAACCATATGGTTAGTGGTGAAGATGAAGAGTCAGTTAGATATAGGTATAGACATGAAGCCACAAGGGCTAGAAGAATAGGAGGAAGACATTTATTCCCCCACCCAGGACATGCCTATGCGCTAACCAATGCTGGAGCTGTATTAAACATTGACTGTGTAACAAACACAGATGAAGTTATCAAAGAATGGGTTAAAGCACTCTTGATTTATCAAGGAGTTACTAGAACTGAAGGTGATTCACTAAAAAACTTTATTCCATTAACATTAAGTGGGAAAGTTGCCGACTGGTTTACCGCCTTCCCAGAGGAAACTAATGGAAGATACGTAGGAGGTACAACTATGAATGATTCAAAAACAATCATCAATACCATTGAAAATGAAATTCGAAGAGAATTTCTTAGAGAAGATTATGCCCAACATCGCTTAAATAAAATGCGTATTAAAAAGCAGAAATACTTGACTATGATATGTAACTTACAAATATGTGACATCAATTCTTTCGATGTTTATATTTGTGAATTCAAGAAATATTACTATAAGGCTGAAATCGCATCAGCAACTCAAAATACGTTAAATTTTCATAACGATATGTTCTTTACTAAACTTCCATACCCATGGAGTGATTTGATTTTTAGTAGATGGAAAGCTAGAGACAGACCAGAAAGGACAGTTACGTTAGGTGCACGTATCGAATTTGCCAGAATTAGTCTTGCCTACGAATGTGAGAAAGCATTCAAATGAAAGAGGCTACAAAAGGATCAAAAGAAGCTAAAATGCAAAGACCAAATGTGTTTTCCAAGCAAATTTGGGTGTTCTTCTGACAAGCCAAAGAAGAAAAAATTCAAAGCAAAAAGGTCAAAAGGAACAAAGATAAAAAATTCTTCTAAACCTTTCAAAAAGAAAAAGAGATTCTTTAAAAAGAAGAAAACTAGCAAAAAGGATGTAACCACTGAACCTACATCTAAACAAATACAAAAATAAGATTGCAGATGTTGGAACTGCAACGAAAAAGAACACTTCGCAAACGAATGCCCAAAAACTATTAATTTTGCAAGAACATATTCCAACGAATTGTTTGAGCAAATTGCAGGGTACGGCGAGATATTTTATTCTGATATCGAGGCAGAAGACGAGATCCTTATTCTAACATATTTAAGTACTTCGTCTGAAAATGAATCCGACGGAAGCATATGAAGAGCATGAAGAAGCAGAATCTTCAAGTACTTACTCTAAAGAGGTATTATTTGATAAAAAGAAATATCAAAAAATTATGCAACAAAATATGAAGCTAGATTTCCACGGAGGATTCCGAAAAACCATCTTAGAAATATTCAAGCGAAAGAATATCCAGTATTTTGGCACTAACGTGCAGGAACAACCTATCCCAGGCGATATTGCTGCTGGACGGATTGAGTTACGCCTCATTACCCTTGAACAGGTAAGACGAAAAATTCAGAGTATACCAGAAAAAGACCGACACAAAATTGGTTACATTCATTTTGGTGTCGTACGCATTCATATTAAGGCCAGTTTCCAAAAGGGACTTGACACAACCATTATGATTACCCTCATGCATAATCGCATTGCCAATAGAGCTGAAGCTTTGATAGGAATCCTAAAAGGAAATCTAATGTACCAAAATTTAGGACTTACCACATATCCTGGCTATGGTATCGCTCCTAGCGATCTGGACACAAACTGTGCCCTTAACCTTTGCTATAGTTTCCCGCAAACAAACTTACTACAAATTCTTCATCACTCTCTATTCACCATTTATACAATGGTTAGTTACATGCTCAGTAACACCCATATGATAGACAAATTTCTTGATAAAGATAATACTAAAATTGACGATATCTTTTCTGATGTGTGTGAGATACAACAAGTATCACGATCATTCATCCCTAGACTAGAGCCAACTTGGGAAATGGATATTCAACAAAAGCCCCTCTTAGATCAAAGGCTAAGTCTTCCTAGACGATATTCAGTAGATGGATCGACACTGAAATCGCTCCTCAGAAATGATTCCATCAAACCTTCCACTTCGAGACAAGCAATATATCAGCTTGTAACCAAAATCTACACCACGAATTGGAATGATGGCTTAATTCGGATTAATCCCTCCCTTGAAAGGATCATCCACATCCAAAAATCTCTTATGTTCCTATCCTATTTAACTCCATTGAAAGGATCATCCACATAGAGCCCGAGCCTTTTTATACAAAAGCCGATCTGTTATTAGGAATACGATTCCTAGCCGAAACAACTTATCCAGTCACCGATAAAGTTTTAACCATTAAACTCAATGGTGCAATTATTCAAACCATCCGTATCCATGATTAGGGTCCCCTACATTAAGGTTGAGCTTATTTATAGGTTTCACAAGTTTGAATGGTTTCATGCTATGATTGACACCGGTTCCGATGTCACTATGGCTTCTCCCACCTCTTATTCCGAAAGATATTGGAAAGATCTGAGCAAACCACTTCATGTTGTGGTTGCCTCCGGGCATATCACCAAATTAACCAAAGCGGTGTTTAGTCAATTCATTGCCCTCCATGATGCCAAAACAGGGACATCTAAAATTACGCCCCTTCCCACCATCGTCATTCAAGCCCCAAAGGATGCCACCTATAACATCCTTTTAGGTGTTGATTTCCTTAAACGCTTTCAGGAATACTGTTCTAATCATTCTCAAATTAAATTTCTCACCCTGTGTGGCCACTGGATTCATTCCCCTATCCTTCAGAATCCCACTATGCGCACCCACATTTCCTTCATTCCGCACAGCCAGCATGGTGAATCTCCCTCTAAACACCCCTAGAAAAAATGGCACCAAAAGCTAATAACTCCCACAGCTTTAACTCAAGCCTTGCACACTACTCGAAAAGCACATGAATTTCACCTCGAAGAAGAAGTCAAAGCTCTCCTCTAAGCCAATTTTGATGATAATCCCTTAAAATATTGGGATAAAGACAAGTCTTTTGCTAATATTCAGCTTAAAGAGGCACACGCCATCGTACGAGTAAAACCTATACGGTATAGTCAGATAGATGAACAAGAGTTCAAAATCCAACATCGAGAACTCGAAGAAAAGCAACTAGCCTTTAAAAGCACAGAGGAAAATAAAAGTCCTCATAGTCGTCCTGCCTTCATGCTTAATAATCATTCTGAACTAAAAAGAGGCAAACCTCGAATGGTTATTAATTATAAATGACTCAACGTATTAACCATTTGTGATGCTTATTTTCTCCCTAATAAGGAACTCTTTATCAACAAAACCCTTAATAAAAGATGGTTTTCACAATTTGATTGTAAATCTGGCTTTTATCAAATAAAACTAAAGGAATCAGCTAAACCACTGGCGGCATTCAGTACCCCTCAAGGGCAGTATATATGGAATGTAATGCTAATGGGACTAAAAAATACCCCACAAATCTTCCAACAAAGAATCTATAATATCTTTAACGAGTATTCTGACTTTTGCCTTGTCTACGTTGATGATATTCTTATTTTTTCGGCTAACATTGCAGATCATGCCATGCATTTGATGAAATTCATTCGGAAAAGCCGTGATCATGGATTAATATTATCTGCAACAAAAGCAGAAATCACGAAAGAACAGATTGAGTTTTAGATCTCAAATTGATAGAAATTAAAATGCAACCTTATATTTGTGAAAAAATTACAAATTTTCCAGATAGATTGACCGATCGAAAACAAGTGGAAAGGTTTTTAGGTTGTCTTAACTATATCAGTGATTTTATCCCTAACCTAGCTTGGTTAAGAGGACCTTTACAAGATCTCTTGGAAAAGAAAATGCAACAATAATGGCAAGACTACCATGCAAGCCTAGTACAGCAACTAAAAAACTTGTGCATTCAATTCCCTAAATTAGCAATTCTTGAATCAGGAGACCAACTAATAGTTGAAACCGATGCATCAGACAAGTATTGGAGAGGTGTCCTCAAAGCTAGAAAGACGGATGACAAAGAACATATCTGTAGATATGCCAATGGTAGCTTTAAACCAGCTGAAATCAACTAACATAGCAATGAAAAAGAGCTATTAGTTTTAAAACGAAGTTTTGCTAAATTTCATTTCTTTATATTGCCAGTTAAATTTCTTGTCAGAACTGACAACACTAATGTAAAGGCTTATAGTTTTAATAAGCTGCCATGCACTCCTGAGTATAAACGACGCCATAGATGGCAACAATACTTTCAGGAATATAAGTTCAATATTGAACATATCAAAGGTAAGAATAATCATCTTGTTGATTTTCTTATCAGAGAAGCAAATGAGGAAAACTGAGCCTGAGCCTACTAAGGACATCAAAGTTCTACTCGAAATGGCTATTCACGAACTCTGTCTTGTACAAGAATGAGTAACAAAGCTTCAGCAGGTTTTGTACAAGGATATTCAGCCTAGCATCCTACAAGCATTGTCCAGCCTGGATGATATTATGGCAATTAAAGCCATAGAAATGAATGAAGCAGTTCATCAAACATTTCTCCAGTTTTTTGAAAAGGCTAAAACATTTTAAGAAGAAATACTCAGAGGAGAAACATCCCAGATAACTTTCCAAACGAAAGGCAAGGCTACGATGTCACCCGAATCCTCAGAAATAGAGGAGGATGAGTTCACCCTCATCATGCCTAAGGTCTTAAAGCCTTTAGAAGAAACAACCCTCAAAAAGGCTTTAACGATGGAGAAATATCACTCTTATACTAAAAAGGGTATATTCAGCCCAAAGCACTAACAGTTAAACAATTGACACCTCTGGATTATATCCCAGAGTCCATTTTCTTGCAAGTAGTGACACAAATGAAGTCTCAAAAGCAGTCATTTATGCCTACTATGGGAGTGTTACTAGCTCTTTTGGAATTCATGAAATTCTTGGGTTATATAAGGCCATTATCGAGGCTGTCAAAAAATTCCGAAAGAGTTCTCGATCTGACATGATCGTTCTCAAATTTCTTTCAACCAGTCCCGAAGTTCTCTCGGTACCAGTCCCAGGATGATTGATTATTCAACTCTGTACCCCCAACCGAGCCAATATTAAAATTCAAGAAGGGAAAGACCTGCAGTGTCCAGATATCAATGAAATATGGATATGTCATCGAAGGGCAGAAGGATTCGCTGTCTTACTTAAGAAGCTATCTCCCATTAGAGAGACCAATAACGGATTCATGTACAATACTCCCAGCAATATATTTGTCTATGCAGAAGGCAATTATACGCCTAGATACGATGCTATCAACAAGATAAGTGCTAGTATTAGCCTTATCACTACTTGCCGTATTCCAGGAAGTTTTCCTACATAAGTGTACCTTTGCAGTCTACTTCATAAAGACAAAACACCAGGGTGTTGTATTTGTCCACGTTGCATATAAGGAGGCGTGTTGGACCCACTACCAGAAAAGCAGATGCTTAAAGATAAGGGTAGAACAAGTTTCGTCACAATCAACGGTCCAGATGATGCTGTAGAAAAGTAGCTTAATTATGGTACGAAAAGAAGAATCGTCAGAAAAGCACTATCAACAGTACTCCCACTAGCTGAGTCATGAAGCATTCAATTATTGTACGAAAAGAGAATGCATTATCCTTACTTTAATTAAAGTGATGTGCCATATCGGGCCAGACGGTCTATTTAACTGTTGGATCTTGCATTTGCAAAGGACACAAAATCAGAAGGAAAAAATTTAGAAACTAAGAATGAGTGAGTAAGACTCCCCTAAAGAGTAGTGTGATCTTAAAAGATCAATGTAATATTGCTACCATCAATAAAGCTCTTAGTTCTTACATATCTGTGTTAACAAATCCTTCAACATATCAGTAAATCTAGAGTATCTTTGGTTTGCCGTGAAGCAGCTGCAGACAGGAGGTCAATGGCGGAAAGGCAGTGCCCAGTAAGGTATTGATCAAACCTACGTTTAATGATGTTCTTAATTCACATATGTTTTTACTAATTGTTTTATTGATGCATATAGCACTATTAGTATTGATTTTTCTTGATTGCTTGAAACCTCGATTTAACCTATGAAACCCCTTTGGATATTATTAATCAAGCCTTAGAAAGGTGTAAAAATGAACGAGAAAATGCAGAGTTTCTAACTCAGGTAAAGAAAGACCTATTAAGAGTAACTCAGTAAGGACGAGAACCCCTTACTGATGAGGTATTTGACCATCCTCTTGTTTTAGCTGGTGGAGAAATTATCATCCCAAGCCCCCGAAAGATTTTGGAATATGAAGAACAATTTCATCTAAATTCCTTAAATTTACAAATTGAGTTATTAGAACAACTAAAAGATGTTGGTTCTTTTATTGATAATATGCTCAGAAAGCATAAACAAAATTATGGTTATAAGTATCAAAGCTTTAGAGAATGAAGTAGACTAAAAAAGTCTAAAAATCATTCTAAAAGTAATAGTTCTCATGATTAAAGAGCTATTTGAAAAGATCCGCAAATGGTATCAGAGCCATACAATATGCCTCAGATCACAAGAGAAAAAACTATCTGCATGGAAATATATCCGTTAACAAGCAGAGTTAGTCAATGAGGTGTGGTATGTTGAACCTGAACAAGCAAGTCCTGCTCGTGAATTATTATCAGATTTAAGTGATGGATAGAGCAAACACAGGGACAGAAATTCCGTATAAGGAATTATGGAAGCAACCATTAACTGGTCAAACTATAGATGCTAAGTCAGAAGGCATATACAAAGGCCTAGGAGAAGTTCAAAAGCTAGTTATGGAAAGAACTAAACCTAAGGAAGAATAAAGAATTGTGCGTAAATGCGTACATTTCAATCCTGCGTGTGACCTAATGCAACCAGGTTATCCTTCTATAAGCAATATGTTTAGAACATTCTATTTTCTAGAAGAACTTGAAAGAGAATATGATCAAGCTAATTTCGACGAGGAAGATGAAATCTTATAAAAGATTAATGATCTCCAATTACAACATAATATGGAAAATTCCACAGGAGAATCACAATCCCATCCTATGATTGTACCGGAATCAGGAGCTTCTGGAACTGGAGCCTCAGGTAGTAGAGCATTAGAAGCTCACCCGGAAACACAAACTCATTATGACAACCACATGGTTAGTGGTGAAGTTGAAGAGTCACTTAGATATAGGTATAGACATGAACCCACAAGGGCTAGAAGAATAGGAGGAAGACATTTATTCCCCCACCCAGGACATGCCTATCTGCTAACCAATGCTGGAGCTGTATTAAACATTGACTGTGTAACAAACACAGATGAAGTTATCAAAGAATGGGTTAAAGCACTCTTGATTTATCAAAGAGTTACTAGAACCGAAGGTGATTCACTAAAAACCTTTATTCCATTAACATTAAGTGGGAAAATTGCCGACTGATTTACCGCCTTACCAGAGGAAACTAAAGGAAGATACCTAGAAGGTACAACTATGAATGATCGAAAAACAATCATCCATACCATTGAAAATGAAATTTGAAGAGAATTTCTTAGAGAAGGTTACGCCCAACATTGCTTAAATGAAAAGCGTATTAAAAAGCAGAAATACTTGACTATGCTATGTAACTTACAAATATGTGACATCAATTCTTTCGATGTTTATATTTGTGAATTCAAGAAATATTTTTATAAGGCTTAAATCACATCAGCAATTTAACTTCCATACCCATGGAGTGATTTGATTTTTAGCAGATGGAAAGCTGCAGACAGACCAGAGAGGACAGATACGTTAGCTGCACATATCAAATTTGCCAGAATTACTCTTGCCTATGAACGTGAGAAAGCATTCAAACGAAGAGGCTACAAAAGGATCAAAAGAAGCTAAAATGCAAAGACCAAATGTATTTTCCATGCAAATTTGGATGTTCTTCTGACAAGCCAAAGAAGAAAAAATTCAAAGCAAAAAAGTCAAAAGGAAAGAAGATAAAAAAATTCTTCTAAACCTTTCATAAAGAAAAAGAGATTCTTTAAAAAGAAGAAAACTAGCAAAAAGATGTAACCACTAAACCTACATCTAAACAAATACAAAAACAAGATTGCAGATGTTGGAACTGCAATGAAAAAGGACACTTCGCAAACGCATGCCCAAAAACTATTAATTTTGCAGGAACATATTCTAACAAATTGTTTGAGCAAATTGCAGGGTACGACGAGATATTATATTCAGATATCGAGACAGAAGACGAGATCCTCGTCCTAACATATTTAAGCAGCTCATCTGACAATGATCCGACGGAAGCATATGAAGAGCATGAAGGCGTAGAATCTTCAGGTACTTAATCTAATGAAGTACTATTTGATAAAAAGAAATATCAAAAAATTATACAACAAAATATGAAGCTTGACTCTCATGAAGGATTCCGAAAAACCTTCTTAGAAATATTCAAAGGAAAGAATATCCAGTATTTTGGCACTAACGTGCAGGAACAATCTATCCCAGGTGATATTGCTGCTGGACAGATTGAGTTACCCCTCATTACCATTGAACAGGTAAGACGAAAAATTTGGACCATACCAGAAAAGGACCAACACAAAATTGGTTATATTCATTTTGGTGTCGTACGCATTCATATTAAGGCTCGCTTCTTAAAAGGACTTGACACACCCATTATGATTATCCTTATGCATAATCGTATTGCTAATAGGGCTGACGCCTTAATAGGAATCCTAAAAGGAAATCTAATGTACCAAAATCTAGGATTCACTACATAACCTAGCTATGGTCCCTGTTAGCGATCTGGACACAAACCGTGCCCTTAATCTTTGCTATAACTTCCAAAGAACAGACTTACTACAAAGTCTTCATCACTCTCCATTCATGATTTATACAATGGTTAGTTACATGCTCAGTAATGCCCATATGATAGACAAATTTCTTAACAAAGATAATATCGAAATTGACGACATCTTTTCTGATGTGTGTGAGATACAACAAGTATCACGATCATTCATCCCTCGACTGGGAAATGGATATTCAACAAAAGCCCCTCTTAGATCAAAGGCTTAGTCTTCCTAGACGATATTCGATAGATGGATCGATGATGAAATCGCTTCCCAAAAATGATTCCATCAGACCTTCCACTTCGAGACAAGGTATATATCAGGTTGTAACCAAAATCTACCCACAAATTGGAATGATGGCGTAATTTGGATTAATCCCTCCCTTCAACAACATTACGTTGGACGGCACCTACATCCAAAAATAATCGAGCATAAAATCTCTTATGTTCCAATCCTATTTAACTCCACTGAAAGGATCATCCACATAGAACCCGAGCCTTTTGATACAAAAGCGGATCTGTTATTAGGAATACAATTCCTATCCGAAACAACTTATACAGTCACCGATAAAGTTTTAACCATTAAACTCAATGGTTCAATCATTCAAGCCATCCGTATCCATGATTAGGGTCCCTTACATTAAGGTTGGGCTTGCTTATAGGTTTCACAAGCCTGAATGGTTTCACGCCATGAATGACACCGGTTCCGATGTCACTATGGTTTCTACCACCTCTTATCCCGAAAGATATTGGAAAGATTTGCGCAAACCACTTCAAGTTGTGGTTGCCTCCAAGCAGATCACCAAATTAACCAAAGTGGTGTTTGGTCAATTCATTGCCATCCATGACGCCAAAACAGGCACATCTAAAATTATGCCCCTTCCCACCATCGTCGTTCAAGCCCCAAAGATGCCACCTATAACATCCCTTTAGGTGTTGATTTCCTTAAACGCTTTCAGGAATATAGTTCTAATAATTCTTAGATTAGATTTCTTACCCCGTGTGGCCACTGGATTCATTCCCCTATCCTTCAGAATCCCACTATGCGCACCCACATTTCCTTCATGTGCGTATATATGTATGTATGTGCATGTGTGTGTGTATGTATGTATGTATGTATGTATGTATGTATGTATGTATATGTATGTTTATGTGTGTGTATATATATACATGTATATATAAATATATATATATATATAAATAT
>NCQV01070576.1:5907-16077 GCA_002740545.1 Lophocereus schottii
TCATTAGCTACTTCCCAAAAATATTAGTTGTCAATTGTCCCCAATATACTGCCCAGACAGTGATTAAGTAAAAGATTTCCACACAATATGCCTGCAAAATATTATCTCCGTCCCTTTTACACCTCATTCCATCTTTTCAAGAACAAACTAAATCCAAACATGGGTGAAGCTGGATATCGATACTAATGAGGTCCAAGGAGAAAGTTACAAAGGAACCATGTGATGCGGAGCAAGTTCCGAGCTTGGGTCTACCTTCACCAGTAAGGGTCTTGACCCAAGTTGGCCCAATATTGACCCTAGGTCCCCCTAGGTCAATATTAGTTTGGGACTCTTAAGAAGGTCCAAATAGGGTTACGAAAGGTGGTTGGGCTATTAGTAGCCCTAAATAAGGAGTTATGGGCCACATGCCCTAAATAAAGAAAGTTAAAGAGAGAAGTGTTTTATTGATCTCACATGTGATTTTTTGGACTATTTGGCAAGAGAGAAACAAAAGAGTCTTTGAAGGAGAGGAGACGTCTCTTCAACGAATTAAAGATATTATTATCAAGACTCTAGTTTTCTGTGATGGTGGGAACTTTTGTCAACCTTCTTTAATTGATTTTGTGGATAGCTTGCATCTTGGGTGTACATAACCCTTTTGTAGGATGCCTGCTTGCATCCATCCCTTTGTATATTTTTCAGTTTAATATATTTTACTCTTTTTTTTAATCCAAAAAAATAAGGAGTTATGGGTCAAATTCCAAGCAAGGGTGATCCAAGACTAGAAAATGCACGATTCTGAATATAGGGTTAATTGAGGAGGTTAAGGCTGTAATTTTAAAGATTAATTAACTTGAAATGATTTTCACACACAAAGGAAGAGTCGACAAGTGGTGCACCCCATTTGGAGAAGTAGAGCCTACTCATGACTCTCTAAAAGATGCACGATAAATCCTGAAAAATCTCATAGTAATTGTAATTATCTTAAGCATCTTAATTTATTTTTCTAGGATATTTTTTAAGCCACCTATTAGACCATTTGCCGCACTAATGTACAACTAATTTCACCTCTAATTGGGTATGTATGGACCAAATTACCTCCATGAAAAATCAGATTTGATCAACAATATGAGAACTTGACACTTGGTGTTTCTCAAAATCTCAAATTCTTTATCTCTCTTGGGAGGGCGGTGATTTGAGTCTTTCCTTTAATCTAATCCTTGGTACTAAGGCTTGAGAGGGTTAGAGGGTGGGATGAATTATCTTCTTACTACCTATTTCAAGTGCTGAAATTTTGCTATTAGAAGCCTTCTTATTTGGGAGCTCTCTGTCTCTCTCTCTCAGTTCTTCTTTGATTCTTCAACCTCCATTTGGGCTCACCCACAAGCATTTCATGCCTTTATTTGGCCAAAAGGAAGTCACCATGCTACTGGGACTCGCCTACAACTTCCTGGAATGCTGGAATAAGGAGATGTCAAGGTTATTTTGTCACCCATTGAAAAGCCTTTTTGTACAGAATCAAGTATTCTATCCGGTCAGTTGAGGTGAAATTAAGAGTTTGAGGAAAATAGCAAACAAACACGCACGGAAATCATATAGTGGCGTAAAAGATACGATCATCAAAATCCATAAAGTAAACTCTAAAGTTGTGCGCTGTAAACTAAACAGTGACATGGATAATAATGGAACAGCACATTTCTTTTCCACATGGCCCGTATGGCCATATGAGGGATGGAAAATAGATCACAATCACACCCTAAGTATCACAGAAACGGTCGAGCTGCTCAATTCATCAACTAAATGCTTTGGCATTGAGAAAATGTGCTCACTCGCAACATCAAGTAATGTTCACCACACTACGCGGATTTTGAAGATTCCAAAGGCTTCAGATTCACGCATTTGAAAATTTTTGGTATCAATTAGTAGGAAATAAGCCAGCAAAAACAAAATTTCGACCCTTGATTACAGTACATTGCGAAGGAACAGTCGTATATCTCACCAGTCGCATGAAATTGAGTCCACGATTCGTTAAGATAATCGAGCAAATCCCCAACAATGGAGCCCTTGGATTCATCCTTCGTAGAATTCTGCACATTCACCAAAACCAATAATGAACGTATTTTAAGCACAGATAACGCAATTTGAGATCAAGAAAGAACCTCGTGGATTTGGTCGGAATTGGAGGAGAGAGAACGGAAACTGCAGAGTTTAGACGAGTGAATGTTGGGGAACTTGATGAGAGGAGAGAGAAAGCGAGGTTTGAGAAGCCTTGTGTGTGGTCGGAATGGGAGGAAGTGGACTCGAGCTGCAGTAGCGGTCGCCATTTTCGTCGTAAGAGGTGGGAGGTTTGATTATCAACGAGGCGAGGAGCCTTGTTCAACATTTCGCCGTAGGCTTGGCCATGGACCCAGCTTCGGGCTGAAGTACGGATGCACCCAAATCTCGTTTCATATTTTATTATTTTGTCCTTTTTTTCCTGATTTTTATTTTTTAGGCCCTTCGGCGTCGCGGGTATGGCGTCGTGTATTTTGTCGCCAACTGACTCAATGACAACCAGGCAGTTCACTGGTCAGATCCGGGTCAACTGAGTTTCAACTCGCCAACGTCCAAGCTCGGATTAGGAAATGGCGGGAATTGCCATTAGAGCTCTCGATTTCAAGCTGTCTTTCTCATATTCACAGTCCCAGCTTCGATTGCATTCGAATTCGCAATTCCACATAAACAATCTTCAGTTACGCAGATACTCCTCCTACTCGATTCACAATCTATCGATCATTCTTCGGTGGCAACCACGATTCAATGTATCGCCTGTCAGAGCCGCCGCCGCCTCGTCTGATCCCGTATGTCGCTCTAACCCTAAAATATCGAAATTGTTCCGACAAATTTGCGTTTAATTTGCAGCTTTTGTATTCAATGTTCTGAAAAGAGCGTTTTCATTTTTCATATGGTTGTCATTCATTCTTTTTATTCCTTTTGCTGAAAAGGTAAACGACGGGGAAGGCAGAGAATCTGGTGTTCTCAGTTCAAGGAATGAGTTGAAATTGGTACAGCCTCTACTTAACTTTGCTGCTAACAATTTTCTGCCATTAGGTAATTTCTTTATCTTGTATAACATGAGTTTTTTTATGGGTTAGACTTACTGCTCTTTAGTCTTAGGAAATAAAGAAGTAAAGTATTCTTAGATATGACGCGCTGATGAGGCCTTCCTTTTTTTGGTCGCCCAGTTGGTGATCCGGGATTTACCTCATGACTGGTGTATAAGTGGTTCTGCATTTTTGGGCTTGAAAACTGACTGTCCGCAAAATTGAGTTGTTGGGTTATGTGGATTAGGGGTTGCTTCAGTTATCTTTAGAAAAATTACAAAATTAAGGTGTATGAGGTGAGTCCAACACACAAATGCCTCATCAGTGCATTTAGAAGTTGACAATTATAGGAACTGTTCTTGGAACCAAACTCGTAAAGAAGATGAAAATGACAGACAGCACGGGGCGGATGAAAATCTATGCTTACATGTATGCTATAACATAACCTATGCCGTGAACTTTTGCCTCTTAATTGACCTCTCTTGCCCTACTACAGTACGGGACACTGCTGTGATTCATTTGTGGACATTGGCCAAGTCTTTTAGGGTTGGAGTGTTGGACTATTTTGGAAACTGACTAACAGGGTAGTATTGAGTTCTATGTTTGTAGTTGTATTCTTTGAGTCCTATCTTCTTGGGCAAATATCATGACTGTGGAGCCTACTCCCTACCTAACCAAAGATGAGGAAAAAAGAGTGGGTCTTAGGCGATAGTTGGTGAGTATAACTCATACAAGAATGATGGAGATTGACTATCACTCTTGTGCCAGGGGAGATAATGAAAAAAAGTACCAAGAGTCCAAAAGGAGTGGGGGTGCATAGTTTGCCTCCTACAAAAGGGGAAAAAAATAAAAACCTATATGAAACTCACAAATACTTATCTATGCATTGCCTTTTGATTAACTCCAATTCTCGAGTTACATTTTTTTGTTTTCAATAGTCTTGTTTATATCTATCTATTCCCTTTTTTGCTTTAGCCATTTGGAATGTACAATTAACAGACACATATGTATTGATGCTATTTGTTTGAAACATATTAGAGATTGCATTCAAAGCTCATCCATTTTCTTTACTCTATGTCCAGCTCTTATTGGAGGGGTTGCTCTTGGATTTGCAAATTCCACTCTTGGGTGCCTAGCGGATAAATACTACTTGTCAAAAGTAAGCACTTTTTGTATATTCATCATTTCAGGTGAGGTTTGAATCCTTATTCCATCGATTTTTATTGATGAAATTCTCAATGCATTATTTATTTATATACATATGTATTTCTGTTTGTGTTACAGGTCTGACATTACGAAGCAAAGAAATTGGAGAAGCTACAGAAGCATGGCCTGCAGGGTTATTTGGGCTGGTATGAATGTACATGATTTGTATCTTATTTGTTTTAGTTTTGTAGGAGGTCAAATGCAGGCATGAAAGACCTAATGCATAGGCTCTCTACCTATAAATACTTAGTTAGATTGCATTTTAGCGGCAAGAAAATTTGTTTTCTTTTCTCACCCTCTATTTCATACTCATCGGCTCCTTCAATTATTGTCGTTGGGAACATTGGTCGCACTATGTTGTGAAGTATATGGCATAAGCTGAAATCTGATTCAATTACGGATCGCATAACATATATTTTATTTGGCAATTATGAATTTATTTTCAGACTGATGTTGCAGTGTCTGCGATTTAGAGGTTATCTTGTTTGGTGGAAGAGTCTGCATAATATAACTGGCAGTATGTTGAGCAGTTTTTCTTTTATGTTGTTTCCCTTTCATTTTTGTGGTTGATGCAGGCTTCCATATTGTTGTTGACACCGGTTTTTTCAAGGCTTATCCTGCAACTCAATCTTCAACCTCGAGAATTTGTTACGGGTACTAAATTTAAAGATTTGATTTTTCCCCCGCGAAGTATATTGCACCTTACCTACTTGCCTTTTATGAGAATCATGAATTTCTATCTTATTTTTCTATAGTGTATAAAGTGTATGTAATCCATGAATTGATATGTAAATGTACTAATATCAAGTGAACACATTGCATCTTATCTATTTGGTGATTCAGAAGTGGCTAGACACTGAGGGCTTGTGATGAACAGTGTATTTCCCAAGTTACTACCACAAACGGCAAAGTAGTGCACTTAGTAATTGTGTTCATGAACTTGGTTGAACTTCGCAGTTCAGGGGCAGTTTCGTTGTAGGACAAGCTCATTAGAAGAGAACATCCATTGTGGAGCCACCTTGATCATTAAAATAAACCATGTCAAATAGATGGCTCGGATTTTTATTTGTACCACATGAATACTCAGAACTCCCAAAAAGTGAAAAGTGGCACCCATTAAACAGTTGACGGCAGCTTCTTATTGAGCTAAGGGTGGAGGAATGGGTTATCTGTGTATGCGTTTTATAACGTGAATCCTGCCGAACATAAAGATTCTCCTGGGCGTACAGCATTTAACAGAATTAACACCGACGATCTGTTTTAGAAGTGGTCGCCTTGTAAGATGTTACCTTAACATCTTGGCAGAATTGGATTTCTCTTTGACATCGTAGAGTAGCATTGTGTTTGGTCATAACTGCAAATCCTTCTACCACAAGTTAAGCCAATGTTTGGACAAGCAATGAAGATGATACGCTGCAGATGTGTGCAATAGATCCTGTGATGCTTACAAGTTACACCTAGATTTAATTTTGAGAAATTTTCAGTGCCTAGATCTTCATGTGAGCCTCTGTCAAAGTGAAGAAAAGGAAATGCTTTGATTTTGTTGTGCGTTTATGCTTGCAACATATAGACATTGCCACTCCCTTCATCATTGAAGGGTTAAAAGGCTCGGATTCAATGATATACTACTGTGCATGATGTGTACATTATAACATATTAGATTCATTTTCATTATCCGGGGAATGCTTTATGGCTTGTTTAAAGATGCTCTATAGCTTTCTGTTGCTTACAGGGCTAGCCTTATTTTGCTGCATGCCAACTACATTGTCAAGTGGGGTATCACTTACTCAGGTACACTATAGTTTTGGATCTCCAAAAATTCATTTGACCCCTCTCTTTGTCTCTCTATCTCTCCATCTATATAATTTGCAAATTCTCATAAAATTTCCTTGGATTCAATGCAGCTAGCGGGGGGAAATTTTGCATTGGCTCTGGCAATGACTGTGATATCTAACCTATTGGGAATTTTGGTTGTAAGTTAAACCGCCTTTTGGAAATCATCTGTGAAAACTCTCTATGTTACATTTCAATATGTTGGTTGCAATATTGCATTTTAGCAGCATATAAAATACTTGTTTCAGTCCTTCAAAATCCAATCAGCCTCCTCATCATCATCATGTAACGATATTCCACTCCTTCCTTGAAACATCAACCACTCATAAACCATTCTATTATTTATCGCTGACCATCAGTATACTAAATTGTTTGCATTTATATTTTGAATCTGAGGAGCAATGTCAGTCTGATTTAATGCTTGGTATGCAGATTATCATTCATGTATATAATAAATTTATCTGTTGACAAAATCATGATTTTAACTTTTCCTTAAACACAATAATATTGTAATTTTTATTGCACAATCTGTGTATCACACATATTATGCTTAAAAGTGGAAGTGCAATTAGGTTTGTAAGGTGGTCACTTGGAAACAGTCCCTTTGTTTCTCAGCAACAGGCAATGCTTGATGCCGGCATACACCTTGATCTCTGTGGACTGCAACCTCTGGTTGGACCTGTGCTGTATTGTGGTGGAGGTTTTGATCCCCTCTATTGGACACAGTATTCTGCTTTGAGAAATCTGCATGTGGAATTCTGTTGTGCTTTCTCCTAGCAATCTGGCTGCATGTTCGTCTGCTTCATTCTAATTGGTATTCAGCCTTTTGCTATCTGCTCTTTGGGGAGCAGGGAGAATGGCTGTCGCACTATTTCTACTAAGGATTTGTGGGTCCAAATCAATGGAATATGGACATATTTTTATTTGCAGTGATTTTCTCACAATACACATACACATTAGTCTCCATACAGGTGTTGACATTTGCATGTATGTACATGCTGGGAGTTATGTGCATCGGTGTTATGCTACATGCTTAAGTGTTACTGTACTATGCATTATCGCACCTTCTTCATGCCACTGGTGTACTTGGCTGACTGCTAATACTGTATGCTGCTCACTTCTAGGTCCCATTTAGCATCTCGAAGTTTGTAGCTTCTGGTTTTGGCATATCTATCCCAACCAAGCAGCTTTTCAGAAGCCTTGTCATCACACTGCTGATTCCTCTTATTTTGGGAAAGGTATTTTCTGCACGTTATCTTGTATTCTTTTGCTGGAGGTTGCTAGGACTTTATTTTTATATGGCTTTTATTGACTTGCCAATATTCTTCCCTCGCCCTGCCCCCACCCCCAGCCAATATTTATTGGGTAACTGATTGCCAAAAAATATCATGTTAGTACATACTAGAGCCCCAGGGAGCCCTCAGCTGAAAAGCCAAAGAGAATCCTAGAGGTGAAAAACTGCATCATCACTGTAACAAAATTTTCCTCTCTATTCCCTCATTGATCACTGTGGTGTTTTGCCCTGTATGTCTTCCATGTCTCGTACCACATCACTGTCCTGAGCAAAGAATCAATAATGTTAAAACTTCCGAATATTGCCGAGGTCTGGTATCAGGTTTGGCAAGGAGTTATGTGGCAGTTGTAGAATTGCTTCAGTAATAGCTTGTATATCGCCAAACTGTTTCAAAAGCTGAAAGTCATATTAAAAGGGCATCAGTTCAGCTGTGTTCGAATCAAAACTGGCTAGGTTAATAGAGAATAATCCCAAAAATCCACCAAGGTTGCCCGTTGGACATCCAACCTAGCCTGCAAATCTGGCTTTCCGGACCTCTCCAGAAGGTTTAATGAGGCTGATTTCCCCTTTTTGCAATCTGTTTCCAGCTAGGGAAGCAGACATTTAATGTCTTATGTGGGTGGTTTAATGTTAGTCATCCAATATCTAAGTTCGGTGCTAGTGTGAGGTCATTTTGCATGTGCAAGTGCACGTATGCATGTGTGTGGGGGAGGGAGATCTTTTTTTGCTTATGAAACATGCCTTTAACACTATTACCAAACTTAGCTGCCCAGAAAGCTTAAGTAATAGTTTTTTCTTTGCAGGTATTACGAGAATCCATTAAAGGTGAGTGCCTTCAGCGTATCTAGTTCGAGATGGGAGCTTTTGAGTTTTATTATCTGTCTCGCGCCCTCTCTGCACGAGCATGTGTGTATTGTTTGTATTAACAAGTTTCAGAATCAAAATGCAATCAGGCAACTTGCGTGAATGGTTTCCTAGTTGCTAATCCAGTTGAATGTTTGACTTATAGGTGTAGCAGATTTTGCTGATAAGAACCGCAAGCTCTTGTCAATCATGAGTGCTCTTTTTCTCAGTCTTGTAAGATTAAAAACTTATCTTTTCTCTCATACTACTCCGAACATCTCTGCTACACGTACATGTAAAAGTTTTTGTGATATTTAGCATGGCAATGTGTTATTTCATGGTCAACAAGCTTTCTGAGTTCTGTCCCGTGTCAATTTTTCTTTTATCTTTTCCCTTGTTTAAAAAAGAGATCCATTACGTCTCATAAGGAAAGCCGAGAACTCTACTGTCATGTGGTTGGATTTGTTGACAAGGTTGTAAGTAGTTGTTCAAGTTGCACCCTTCAATCATAAGTGACGTGCATAACTGCATATATACCTTTTTGTTTTTGGGTTCTTTTTTTTTTTTCCTTTTTTTATGAAGGAAAAATGGCTGTAATCTCCTTAAAAAGTTTATATAAATGATGGTTTGGTAAATGGTAATGCACCAATTTTGATTTTCGGATACTTGATGCTAGACCATCAGAGTTGCACATCAGATTGTGTTGCTGGTGTATCACGTTTAACTAGAAAGCAATGGAAGGATACCACAGCCATAGCCAGTTTCCTATCAGAGGAGTCATGCTGCCTTTGTTGTCTATGAAATGTATTCCAAAACAAACTTTTGGTTTATAGTTCCATTTGCTTCAACAGATGTGCAATTGAAAGTAATAAACACATTCCTGTTGTGACATTTTCCTTGATGAACATCAGGCTCCATGGATACAAGTAAGCAAATCAAGGTCACTGCTGTTGATGGTTAATCCTGCCAGCTTCCTGTTGGCTATTGGCTTGGGGGTGTAAGTGAAGCAATTAGTATACTACTTCTTCCTAAATGCATTTGCTTTTATTCCTTTATTGAACTGATGGCTGTGATATTTTTTTTGTGATTCAATGAACGTTTACTAGCATTGTTTTAGTGCTGCACCTTTTTCATGATTTGCTGCACATATGTGAGTTGACTAGTAGCTGCAGGGTGCATAGGGATTTGAATTTTTCAGATTTTGGTAGCAGGTTCAAACAAATTGCTACATGTTCTTTGCTGCATTTCACCTTCTGGTATACATCATGACTGCTGGTTGCTTTGCACTGTGAAAGGAAAATGCATATGTTAAGAGTGACTCTTCTCTGTAGTGCTGCTTGCCTGAGTCCTTAATCACAGTGCATTCTGATCTGAATGCGAGAGAAGTCCAAATGTTATTTATTTTATTCCTTTTTCTTTGTTTGCGCATGTTTCTTTAAGGGTATATCATAAATCTTCAATCATGTAACCTTCCTATTACAATCAAATTTTATGTTACATTCAAATAATCTGATCCTGGTCAAACTCATTCCCTTTGCTTCCTAGCATCCCAACAATGTCTTGCACTTGATGCATCTCTTCAGTGACTTGAAATAAGCAATAGGGGCCTACTTTGTCTCCCGAGCTATTTATAGGACCTCTCTAAGTACTCATTTGTAGGCATTCTCTGTGAAATAAAAATCATATTTGAAGCACTCTTTCTGTCTTATGGCATTAAGGGAATAAATGTTTTTCTTTTCTCATCAAATGTGTCCACTTCCCAGGTGGCTAAAAGAGCCCCCTTTTTTTCCTTCTTTTAAAGCTTAGGATTTTGGTGGACTAAAAAAACCCTTTGCTTCTTTTCATTGTGAAGCAATAGGTAGTTATGCCTTTGAAATCTAGGGCCCATTAGAAATAACCTTTCTACAACTTGATGCATGGTAGGCTGCCCAG
>NCQV01070578.1:1336-14007 GCA_002740545.1 Lophocereus schottii
TAATATTCCAAGTGACAATTCTCACAGCTTGTCTTTCTCGTACTTCTTAATGCTGCTTGTAATTCTTTTTCTTCTTCTCCCACTGTAGCAAAACTAACTAAAGCATCCATGTTCACGGCTTCTCTAGCCGTCATGCTTAACTATTAGATGGTCAGGCTAAGGCAGCTCCAGATCAGAAGATGTAGGCTTGATCTTCTCTGTCTTTCGTCTGCTAGGATTTCAAAATCTTTTTATCCTTCGTTCTTTTAATTAGTTTTTTGTAAATCTTCTCGTGTACTTGAATATGTAAGGCCTTATTATGTTCAACTCAATTGGTTACGTTATAAATTCTTATTCGTTAAAATGGAGGTTTTGCACAAGTACTCCATCATATGATGGGGACGGAGTACTTGCGTAAAACTTGCATTTGAATGAATGGAAATTTATAACCAAGCAAGTCACATAGAAACTGTTTTACTGAATATTTAGGTAATTTTTATGATTTTTATAATATAGTTTTAATCATTTAAAAACAAAAATTAAAATGAATAGTTAAGTTCTAAACATAATATATATACGGTAAAAATTTTGTTGATTATGGTAGTTGTTGTATGGAGATAACTACTACAATTACATTCCAAGAACTAATCTAATAAAAGAAAAGTCGGCGTGACGCAAAATGAGAGAATTTCATAAATGTCATCTTAGTTTGTAAAGATGTCTACACTTTTGTTTACTTCACTTGTGGTTATTGTCAGGTGACTAAACTTGTATTGGCAATTTTTTTTAATATAAAACCATAGTGATTATTTAATTGTTCGCTCATAGGGATGGCAAAAAGTTGAGGAATACCCGACCCTACTGGGGCCCTGCCTCGAAGTGGGAAAAAATTCCCGTCCCCAACAGGGACGGGGACGGGGAGGAAAATTAATCTCCGTTCGGGGATGGGGACGGGGACATAATTCAACCCGTGCCTCTATCCCCAATTTTAATTAAAATTACAAAAATAATCTTATTTTTAAAATTTTTAAATGAAACATTCATATATGTAATTTTCTTTGTAAAAATTCTAGGTATATACTAGATTTGATACTCATGATCGTGAATAGTTTAGAAGGTAAGAAAAAACAACGGATAAAAATCTCCGTTATGGCCCGACGGGGATTAAATCCCCGCCGGGGATGGGGATGGGGATGGGGGGGATTTTTTCCCTGCAGCGGGGAACGAGGCGGGGACGGAGAGTAGGGATTACAGTGGGGACGGGGAGGGAAAATATACTCCCCGTCCCCAACCCGCCTCGTTGTCATCCCTATTGGCTCCAACTATTTTGTCAACTAATTATATTTTAAGAAAAAAAGTAAAAGGAGGGGAGCCCGTTACAGTCAGCAGTATTTTTCCTTTTTTTTGGGTTCCTTTTTGGTTGAACTGGACCCACTAGAAACATGCCCATAGCCCACTGGTCCCACAGAGCAGCAAAAGACGCAGAACAAAAGAAGACGCCCTCTCTCTTTCTGTCTCTCTGACTGCGCGTGTGTTTGCGCGAGGTAGAAATATCTGCGACCTCCATTGCTCGTCAAATTCTAGGGTTTTTCTCCCCCAAATTGGAGAAATCAGGGAGTTAGTACCGTAGAACTTCCAATTGGACAATGGCAACGCAAGGAGGAGGTCAGATGGTTGACCCGGCTGTGTTGGATGACATCATAAGGCGGCTGTTGGAGGTCCGACTTGCACGACCTGGCAAGCAAGTCCAGTTATCCGAGTCCGAGATCCGCCAGCTCTGCCTCGCATCGCGCGAGATCTTCATTCAGCAGCCTAATCTACTCGAACTTCAAGCCCCTATCAAGATTTGCGGTATGCCCCTCTTTTCTCGTAGCTCTATCATGGTTATGATTAACTGCGCAATATAGTGTGTGTGTGTGTGTGTGTGTGTGTGTGTGAGATAGAGAGAAAAACTAACGAACAAGTGCATTGTCATTTGAAGTTTCATAGCTCAAGATTAGGTTATTAGGAGTGAAGTTATGTGCTTGTGTGGAATTTTACTCCTGGGTATTTTCCCCATTTTCCTCTTCATCATTGTGGGGTGTGGCTGGTTGTAACGTATAAGCTATCTCGTTTGTGTTTACAATGTCGTTTGGCATTTCGATTATTTATCTTCTCATCGCTAAAATGGACATCACTTTGAAAATGTGGTATGATAGTTAAGGATGTGTGAGAAGTTCTTGGTGTGGCTGGGGAAGTCAAAAAGGAGCTTAGGTGGGCAAGTAGGATTGTAGGAGTGATCATCAAATGAGGGCATTATTGAGATTTGAACGGCTCTCTTGCTGGCAGCATGAGTTTTATGCTAAATAATTCATTTTGTGTTGACATCCACTTTCCTACAAGATGCATGGGTTTGGCAATCGAGAATTTGCCACAAGCTCAACTCCGCCTAGGACAAAGGCTTGGCTTAGGTTACATGCGTTCTTCTTTTGGAGAAGAATGAAGGCATTGTAACCATGAACCTAAGTTGTGGTAGCAATGTAGAGTCAGGAATGATGTTTCTGTTGTAATTTTTTGAAATTCACCGTTAAAACATATATACTACCATTCGATTCATGTTACCATAGAGGCTTCTGTATTTGGTGTGGCATAAGGGTAGGAAAGCAGTTTCTTGGGTGGCCTACTTTAGCTTCACTGTTTGATGCCATCAGTACTTTTTTTGGTGCCATTAGTACTTTCTTAAAGTTTATGGTGTAGCAAGTTGTAACGTAGTTGGGGTTTCTTCTGCCAAGATGATCTGAATTTAAGGCTTTGAACTACGTCTGTAGTTGAACTAACCATAGGCAAGAATGTGTCCAATTTTCAGCACTAAGTTTAATCAGGGTGTCTGTTTGAATGCTTATGGTGATCCTTTGCTCTAGATTGTCTGAGTTAACTTGGGAATATGGTTGTTAACTAGTTGTGTTATCTTTGATAATTTCAGGTGATATCCATGGGCAGTACAGTGACTTATTGAGGCTTTTCGAGTATGGTGGTTTCCCTCCTCAAGCAAATTATCTATTTCTAGGGGACTATGTTGATCGTGGGCGGCAAAGTTTGGAAACAATATGCCTTCTGCTTGCATATAAAATTAAATACCCGGAGAATTTTTTTCTTCTCAGAGGGAACCACGAGTGTGCGTCCATTAATCGTATATATGGATTTTATGACGAATGCAAGCGCCGATTTAATGTGAGACTTTGGAAGACTTTTACAGATTGTTTCAATTGTCTTCCAGTGGCCGCTTTAATAGATGACAAAATATTGTGCATGCATGGTGGCCTTTCTCCAGATTTGCAGAACATGGACCAAATTAGAAACTTACCTCGACCTACTGTGGTGCCTGATATTGGTCTGCTCTGTGATTTGCTTTGGGCTGATCCTGGTCAAGATGTTAAGGGATGGGCAATGAATGATAGAGGGGTTTCATATACTTTCGGTGCTGATAAGGTGTCAGAATTTCTGGCAAAACATGATTTAGACCTTGTTTGTCGGGCACATCAGGTATCACCCCCCTTTCCCTCCCATGGGTTCTTGGTAGTTTTATGACCCTTTCTTCTGCTCAAACTTTTCTCTTGGTTTAGGTGGTGGAGGATGGTTATGAATTCTTCGCTGATAGGCAGCTGGTTACTATATTCTCAGCCCCCAATTACTGTGGTGAATTTGATAACGCTGGAGCAATGATGAGTGTTGACGAAAACCTGATGTGCTCATTCCAAATTCTCAAGCCGGCAGAGAAGAAAAATAAATTTATGATGACCACCAAAATGTGATGTTGGCATCATTACCGTACCTGTGCTTCTGAGAGGGTAGGTCTGAATTCTCTTGGGATTTTGAAGTCATTCTAACCTCCATATTTGCATTTACTTCTCTCCTCACGTTGTTGCTTGCAACTAAGGAATGAGAAACGCTTCCACTCATGTATGAGCACAACCACTTATGTTTCACCATCTAATTTCATCAACTCAGTCTCCAACCTCAGACCTAGGATTTTTGAGCGTTAATTTTTGACCTGAACGGTCTAAATTGATCTGTTCCTGAGAGAATTTCGGTTAGGATTTGATGATAGAAAGTGTTTTTCTGCAATTATGCATACGAATGGAATAGTTTGGTCTCACGCAATTTGCAGATATGGTTTTCCATGTTCAATTAAACTTTCTAACTTCATGAAATTCATCAAGAGTTGCTGTAAATGAGATATATTTGATATTGTGGAAACTTTATTTGGTAAAATTTGGTGTTCATCCCTGTACTACTTCTTGTCTTGGGGTCTTTGAGATTATCTGGAGTGATAGATTCGTTAACATTTCTTTAGGAGGTGAATATGTGACTGTATAACGTCTTTGATCAATTTATCATTGATTTGCGGAATAGGTTTCTCCCAACTTTTGAAAGCTTAATGATTTCTCTCTATCGAATTTCTTTTAATTTACATAAAATCTTGAAAAAAGGCATGAAGATTAATTGAAAGCTCTTCTAATGGTTAATAAATGTGTGCTTGAATATAAATAGAGCTTACAGTGGTTCCTTGGTGTAATGCATGTTTTCGGAGGAATCCTTCAGGTTGTCATATGCAAAAGTTGAGAAATATTTCTGCGTAGGTTTGATAGTGATGCAAGTTTTGGGGGTTTTGTGAGAAAGAACGACACTGGAGCCCGGACTAGTGGGACTGTTTCTCTTTAGTATTGTATTTTTTTTGTTTTGGGGGGGAGGGGGGCATTTTGGCTTTGTTTTCCTTAGTTTTCAGCAAGAAGCCTCTGTTTTAGTTCTGTGGCATAACATAGTCAGAGATCAACTACTCTTTTGGAATGTCCTTCCATCCTCCTTTTTATTCTAGTTGCTGCCTGCCATCCTTTTACCTAGTTGCGGCTTGAGCTCACATTCCTTCTGTTTGTAGTTGCCATATTGTAAATTTTGATCTTGTCATAACCTTTGAACTGTATGTCAAGCCGTCCTGTATCCTTTTCATTGACTAAATGACCTGCTTTTGCTTTCCAGTTGATGGTAGAGTTTACCTAGTAGAGAATTGCTGGTTGTTTTACAAATGTTGCTGCATCTCATTCTACAATATTGTGATGGAGAAACTGAACATTGTGTGAGATATTCCAATTGCGGCTTGGCAGTCCATAAAAATAATGGAGCCCCCCGGAGATAGGTGCCTCATTCCAATGGTTGGTTGATGATGTAAACACGGGTGATAGTATCTTGTATATTTTGTAGTGGCAGCTGTAAGTTTCATTGTTGGGTCATTATTTCCCAGGAAAAAAAAGGCGACTTAGTTGGTGAATTGTGTACTAGGTAACCTGGTTTGGTGCAGCATGCTATTGTCAAAAACTTTGTGTAATGCTGAGTTGGCCGGTAATTGCGAGGGCTTTATGCAAAATTAGCATGGATTTTGAACAGTTTCTTTACAAGCATGGTAACTCTCAAAAGGGAGCATTGTTTTTGAACGAATAGTGCAATTCTACTCAGCTTCCTTCCAAGACAACCGAGTACATCGCCTCTATGAATCAGTAAACCATTAGCACATAAAGAGTGAATAACAGTATGCATCAGAGACAAGACCTCTGAAGAAACAAAATCAAAACTAGTTGTATAAAAATTTCTTTCCTCGGTTTGTATGGTATGCAAAATAACCATCGACAATGATCAAACGTTTTTATTTCAATGTTTTCTTCGGGGTAATGGAAACTCGCCTGCCACTTCCAATTATCCACCTACAATGACTGGTCAAAAGCTAGACGTATAAGATTACAGATCATGATCGGCTATTTGTTTCTACATGTGGAAGTACTTGCGGATACATCTTGAATTGCTTCCTCGAAAAACTTGTCAAACTGTTACTGGTTTTTCTCTTCATTTCCTGATTAATCTTAAAACATCGCCAACCAAATGTAGGGAACCAGTTACAAGGACCTGCAAGTAGCAGGAGAGAGAAATCGATCACTTCGCTGTATATACTAGTACATCAACTGTAAGAAAACGACATATACTAAAGCCTAAAGGAAATCAAGAATATTCCGATACAGACTTGACAAACTGATGCATGCCAGAGTAGTAATTTGAAGTCAAACTATAGTGTACAAAGCACCCTCTTAAATGCAATCCGACGTGGACTAGGCAACTCAACTTGAATTCTAGCCAAGTAATATCCCCACAAAACACCCATTGTGACGTAATCAGAGATCAATCCCATAACACTCATATCTAATGACCCATTTCCCAGGTTTGCACTCATGGCAATACTTCATATGTTAAACTTTGGAACATTTTCTCATAATCCTAGTGGACGATATGAAGCCCAAGTGTGACTCAATTTAGAACATTTTCTGATAATCTTAGTGGACGATATGAAGCCCAAGTGTGACTCAATTTACATCCTATCTAAGCTATACGTGCGAACAACGATCCATTTTTTATTTAATCCAAAATCAACCTTATACAATTCCCACCTGAACAACCCACTTGCCGAGTTTTCTCGTGCCACATTTTTAATGCAAATTCTTACAAGCAGTCACAAATCAGCTTACCTGAAAATGTACAGATTGATTCTGTCGCGCGTTGTCCCTGAGCCATTTGATAGCCAAGGGAAGTGAGGGAAAGACTCTGCTGTTTGCAGCTCTGATGACACTTGGATCTGATTCTTCTTTAGCTTCTTCAGAACTCATCTCTGCATCCTTGGTTTGCCCACCTAACAGATTGAAACACAGTTAAAATCCCCAAAAGTGCACAGGTTCACTTGCACCAAGGTATACAGTTCAGTTTGGTTTGCTTTTGATTCATATTCACCATGAGCTACCTGGAATAAATAAATCCCCAGAGAGATGGAAGGGGTACCTTTTTCAGCACTCATAAGACTTTCCCACACTTTCTGGAGGGTCAACTGCCACGATAAGTCAACTTGCATATCTTGTTGAGGGACATTAGTAGTGACCTTGCTATATACCGAAATATTAGGAACAAAAAGTGCCTCCTTAAATTGTAATCCTGATCGGCATCAAGTAAACTCATTAAATTATGACCACACAAGAATTTCACCAGTATGAACTCAACAAAAAAAATCATAGTGAAGCCCCAACCAACTAGTTGTTCAGCTGGAGTCATTTTCAGCTTGGGGTAATTGTGGTCTGCTGATGCTTGGGTTGGAATTTACAGTGTCTATGGCTCTAGTTGGGTCATACACTGAGTACGAGTTACTTTTTCCATGTCATAGTCACCACTTAGAATTTCCCAATAGATAAACTTCACCTCAGGTAATCTTAAGCAAAATTCTAAACCACTCACATCAATTATATATGTTCCACCATTCCAGGAATCTTCCCTATTTACTTAGCAGGATGCATGACAATATACATAAATAGGACATTTGGACATTTCAGTGTAGGCTAAAAGCCCGCAAGATCAATGGAAAATAGCAAGGCCTAACTCTCAAACATGTATCCACATCAGACACCAGTACCCAAAGTCCATGTACATAGTCAGCAAGTACCATGAAATTTGGCTGTCTAATGGAGGCACATCAAGCAATGCAAGTTCTGACAAGATCTATGGAGAATAGTCATGTGTAACACTCAAACATGCATTGACATCAAACACACGTACCCAAAAGTACATGTCACATAGTCAGCAAGTACCATGGTTGGACACAAACAGTAATGCAAGTTCCATTCAGTCTCCAGAAGCAAGAAAGGGAAGAATTACAATTGTCAAGATTTTTTCATGGAAGGAGCAAAAAACTTTTCCAGAAGGCATTCTTCTCGTGCTATAAGGGTTGTAGATAATTTTCACGTATAAAGTGCCTTAATGATAATAACGAACCCTCTTTTTTTCTCCTTTTTCGGGACTTGTTAGTAGGTGACCGTGCAGTCAGCTGACACTCAGCATGTTCGACCATGAATCACTCTATTGCACTAGTCAAAATTGTGCATGCATGCTATGCTAAACCATAAACTTGATAATGTATAAGTACTATATTGGCAACCAAATTGACAGCTACTTGCCCAGACATTTACCATGACTAGCACATGTCTTCACTAGGCGGGGTAGAAGCAACTGTGGGTCCCGAACTGACATGCAATTGAACAGCAATATCTGCAAATTCAGTAAACATTAGTTGAAAAGACTCCGGAATTCCATGCAGAAGACATGTTTAGACACTTCTTACAGCTCATGTTTTCATGGGCGTTCTATGATTCAGAGAATCACACAGCAGTCAACAGTACCACACATACTAGATTTAAATTGCAGATATAAACTCGTTCGTCATTTTAGCTTCCCAGGTCCAAAATGACCTTAATGGTTTCAGCGCAAAAGCTAGTGAGGAACTCTTTCATGGTTAAATATCTTTATTTCCCCTCGTTGCTCCATTACTTTTAATTTTGATTAGACAGGAGGGATGAAGTTATGCCCATTACCTGAGTTGAGCTCTTCCCAGCCATCTCATGAGATGTCCTTGAAGCATCTACTGATGGATGCTCAATAGAGTCCATTAGTAGCTCATTCTTCTTGATGGAATCAGAAAACCATGTTGCACAAACTTCCATGCTTTCAGGGCTATGGGCTCCATCTAAATAGAAAACCAAATCCCTGGGGCCTTTGTTACTGATACATTGATCTGAGACAATTTGACCCCTTCCTTGTAGACTAGCAGTTGTCAGTCCTTTAATGAACTGCTCAGGCAAGGACCTCTGTCTCCAAACAAAAGAAGACAAGATTTACTTAGTAACTCAAACGGAATAATAGTGAACAGAAACCTTGAAGTTCAATGACACATACCGTGCTTAGATTAAGAGAGGCTTCAACATGTCCGGTTCTTTGAAGCCAGGTAGAGCACAATGCCACAGCAAGCCCAGCATTTACAAATTGATGTTCACCATCCAGACTAAGCTGCATGCCTTGTAGGGAATTACGGTCCAAGGGTGGTGCTACTTGAAGATTTACCTGCAAATACTTTTCATCAGTACATGAACTAGGTCGACAACTACCAAATCCTTAGACAATGACTGTGGGATACGAAGGTTTATGTGAACATACATTTAGTCTCCTGGTTCAGAGAGTTATTTTTCCAAATTGTGCAAGTACATCCATGGACATAATTGATATCTTGTTTTGATTTCATGGATGATGCCTTGTTTTGATTTCCACTTGATGCAATTACAGATCATTTAATATGTTTCAAACTCAACCATTTTTAAATTCTCCGCACTAGCCGTAGTTTAGGCTAGTGTTTTAATAGCAAACATAAGTGACTAGATTCATGTGTTCTCCGTTCTAAAACTACACAGGACAATTAGTCAGAATATCATCTAATGATAGTCCCAACTCACATTCAATTTGGAAGCATTCTCTTCTAGTACGCGCATTGCCTCCTCAGGCTGTGGCACAGTAAAACCAGGGACACCTTCCTGAGAAAAGCATCCAAATAAATCATGTACAAGCCTCATACACACAGATTTGTTACTGCCTTAAAATAACCTCATGGCTAAAATTGTAAAACTCATGAAAGAAATAAACACGAAGGCACCTTAAAAATGCCAGCTTTTTCACCCGCAATTTGTCCAAGAGTGTTTCCTGTAACAACATGAAGGCAGCATTTATCATATAGATGAAGGACAAATTATCGATAACACGAAGATATTACTCAAATTAGCTGCAATGGCGCTCAACTTTCACAAGGTTTACATCATGCACCAATTATACTTGCTCTCATTTTTTAGAATACTTTCATATAAACCTCTCTATTTCACAGTTCTAAGGTTGCATACATAAAAACCTTCATATTCCACTCCACCGGAAGCATTGATGAGTGGTTGGTGTGGTGTTATCTATTCATTAGACTACTAACATCCTTCCATGCAGACTGTAAGATTTTAGAAACAAATTCCCAGTTTTCATACTATGTGATGAGAGATGCTAAGCGGAAAGCAGGAACCATTTGACAGTAATTGATATTTATAGCCTTCATTAGAATTCAAGAAATGCTTCCAGAGTATTATGTAATAAGAAAATTCCAGTAGGATTGAAAGGGAAAGTGTACCGTATGGTAGTCAGACCAGCTGTATTATATGGTTCAGGATACTGGCCAATCAAGAAGACTAAAGTTCAGAGGTTAATGGTAGCAGAGATGGGAAAGGTTCGATGGATATGGGGATATACGAGATTGGATAGAATTACGAATGAAGTGATTAGAAAGAAAGGAGGAGTTGAACACATAGAAGATAAGATGAGGGAGAATAGACTAAGATGGTTCAGTCATGTTAAGAGGAGAAGTGTGAATGCCCCAGTGAGAAGGTGCAAGACGATTAACCTTCAGAGATGTAGAAAAGGTAGAGAACGGTGAAAGAAAAGTTGGAATGAGGTAATTAAAAATGATTTGAAGTATACAAGACTAACAGAGGATATATCTTAGGATAAAAGTTTGTGGAGATCTAGGATTAAGGTTGAAGATCATAAGTTAGTACGTTGATCTTTGCAGGGGGCTCCTCTAATTGCTTTAAGTAGTACCCTCATGGCATCTGCTTATCACCCCCACCTCCGAGTGTTCAAATATAGACTGCGCTTGACTAGATTAGTGATATGTCACTACTTGCTGCTCAAGGTACGTACGACTCTTATCCTTCATCTATTATTCATGTTAATTTATGTTATTTAAAGTACTTTAGGCCTTGTGTTTGTCAACTTTGTATACCAATCAATGTTCAATTTCAAAATATTTTCTTAAAAACTTTTCCTGTGAGTTTATTAGAAGCGATCTCTCCATGTGCAGTCATGTATATAGAGGTAAGGTTGCCTACATCTGAATCTAGGCAAATTATTATGTACACCCAGAAGCACGTGATCCCATATCTATTTTATATATTTTTTTAGGGCGTATTTGTCATATATTTTATATTTTAATGTATAATTGCTTATGTATCATATGGGAGTACATACACTCGAGTATATGATATAGGCTTTGCTGGATTTCCCTAGACCAGCAAAAGCAGAACCCACCACTGACAGTTGTTGTTGCTGCTGTCGTTGTTGTATTAGAATTTAAGAAATTTGTGATCAAGGGGTCACTGGTAGTTATGTCTTGACTATGTAAATTGTCACAGTTTTCAAAGGCATGGTGGGCAATTTCTTTTGAGTTAAATGGTTGACTTTCAGCTAATAGACAATGCATTACGACAAATGTCTCAAGCCATTAAAACATTGATGCAATATTCATAGCATTATTGCAGTTCCTAGGAGTTCAAATAAAAAGCATAGATCATCTCCGAAATCCTATTAGGCAAAAAATAAGATCCTATGCTTTTATCAATCGTAAACCTGTACAGCAAAATAAGATCCTGTACATTTCTCAACCATAGTAACTTGCTAGTAGCTAGCATTGATCTACTTGCATAGATTAAAGATGACTTCAGCCCCAAAACAAGGATGTTTGATTCAGACAGTAAAGGGGCACAGGAGTGCAGACAAATTCATGAATCAGGAGATCACCAAAGAAATACCACTACAAATTGAAGGGCTTACTTAGACTATTGGGTCATGCCTGAAATTCTAGCAGACACATGCAACCATGAATTTACAAATTTTATTAAAACTTGATTTGTTTGATTTTATAAAGATAAAAAACTAACCAAGGATTTCGATGTGATCATATCCAAGAGAGGATATTCCACAAACAACCGGTGCTTGAACCTGACAAGTAACGGCATGCATAAAATAATCAGGTAACCAACTCAAAGTTAATGTATTTGAGATGACATAAGACATAAGATATACCACATTTGTGGCATCAAACTTTCCTCCCAATCCAACCTCCAAGATAGCAACATCAACCTGTAGAAAAAGTAAGTCTTTATTAAAATGTACAACATTTAGCTTCTCATCTGCAGGGGTCACAGTACCACTATGACCAAAAGCAAACAACACATTGTGTGCAAGTGTGTCTGAGAGAGAGGGGGGCGGGGGGAGGTGGGTTCCAGTGGCAACCTCTTCTGCACAGAAAATCTTGAAGCCCAGCAGAGCTAAGAAGCGAAAATAAGTAGGCATTGGTATATCATCAGTAGCTTTTTCCTGCGCATGAGAACCAAGGAAAGTCAGCAAAAGGCAAAATTAATATTCTAAAGAAAGCAATCACATCACAGAAACAGACAAGACTTTGCCGCAATCAAAGTTCAGAGATGGAAAGTTACTAAGCACATAAAACAACAGTGTAATACATACAATGACACAGACGGATGTTTGGCCAGATAAACTGTCTTACTAATATCCCTGTAGTGTATTTCTTGTAACCAAATAATGTTATTGTACGTCAGCAAAATGTCAGTTAGGGTGTGCAGTTAATGCAACCAAGTCAAAAAAGTGCTGTATGATAGCCTTTGACATCCTAGAAGCCAAATCATGATGCTCACACAAAGATGCTATGCGCATAAATACTCAGGATGATTCACTTACCCAACAACAACCCAGTCAACAGTATATAGTTCAGCATTTTTTGATATGAAAGGGAAAAGGGAGAGTACAAAGAGCCAGATTAAATGCCAAATAAAAAATAAGGTACCTTCAGTTTATCATAACACCACCAGAAGTATGCCAAAAACTTCTCTTCAGAAATATCAGCACTACAAGACGTGCATATCTTATAAGTGAAATGTGTACATTTTTTACTCACTATGAAGAGCAGAATA
>NCQV01070588.1:15575-26259 GCA_002740545.1 Lophocereus schottii
TCTGTAAACTGTTTTTATCGAAAACTGTTTTGTGGGTCTTTAAGAATCAACCTGTCTATTGGTAGGAATACCGGTAGGGGTAAGGTTGCCTACAGTTGGATCTCCCCAGATCCCGCGAAAGCGGGACCCACACTGGGAGTTGTTGTTGTTATTGTTGTTGATTTACTAGAAAGCTAAATACTACCTAAATGGGGACATCTTCTTTGCAGCGTTTAGGCTTTAATAGGGATGGCGGTGGGGATGGGAATCCTCGCCCTTTAATGGGGAAAAATCTCCTTCTCTAATGGGGATGAGGATAGGGACAGAGACGAGATTCAATCTTCGAGTGGGAACAAGCGAAAATTTACATTGTCCATGTCCTTGCTTACTCCCCTAGGGGAAAATTTCCGTTCCCATCCCCGCTTCCCGGTCCCTAATTGGAGAAAAATTCATCCCTGTCTCCATTTATAATTAAATTTACATATAAATTGTTTGGCATAATGGAGTTAAAGGCGACTACCGGCATGAACATAAACATGTGAGTAGCTATATTGGCCATAAACATGGGTGTTGGAAGGAAGAGTTGGTATGTAATACTTTCTCAGATTGTGATCCAAAAGCAACTACGGCATGCCGCTATATAGTTCTTGATCATCAGATAACCTTGTTTGATATAACGAAATTAAAGGTGACTTCAATGTCAAGTCGACCTACCATCTGGTGCGTAAGTGAAGGTGTTCTGATGCAACTTCTCATCAAGTAGTGACACAAATTTATGGTTTGCTACATTTATGACCTTCGTTTTCAGTCTCATTTGTGATTTGATGATATCATATATTTAATAGTTGACGAGGTATGAGAAAACATGCATATTTTCAATGATACTTCTTTAATATAATATAATTTTCTTTTGTTAATTATATGAAAATTATCTAATCACCAGAACTGGAATTAACTAATTAATAAATTTTAACCAAAGCAATACAAAAAATTAAATATATATAAAAAAGACCCTATCAATCGAATAATTTTTTTTTCCCCCTTCTTAAAACCCAAACATTAAAAACAGATACGAACGCTGCACAGCACATACGTGGACTCGCCGACTCGAACGAGCCAACTCATTCTAAGGTTTATAGTTTTTCGTTTTCACCTCCCCTCACCTCAATTCGTTCATCGGCTACACTCGCGCCTCCATCAAACCTGCACACTTAAACATAGACAGAGAAAGAAAGAATCAAAGATTCAAACCTTGGCATTTGCAACTGATACTCTGCTACAAAACGAAGGGGAGGAAGAAATCAACAGAGAGAAAATGGGGAAAGGGGAGAAGACAGGGCTGGGAAGAGCATTGGTGAAGCACCATAACCATATGATTCAACAGGCCAAAGAAAAAGGCCGATTCTATAAAACCCACAACAAGAAAGTCCTCCAATCCATTACTGATGTCTCCGATATTGACGCCGTCATCGAACAAGCTGAAGAAGCTGACCGCATATTCACCGCCGATAACCCTATCCCTCATCTTCTCGTTGATTCGTATGCCTTCATTTCTGATTCTTTTGATTAATTTGTGTTTTGGGTGTTCTTGAATTGTGGTGTTTGTTTTGTTCGGTGAAAAGGGTATCTTTTGTGAGATGGGTTTTGTGTTGTTTTAGCGAAAAGGTTGTATATTGTGAGATGGGTTTTTGTTTTTGGATGTGTATTGGCATATTGTTTGTGGGAATCACAATTTTTTGGGATGCGAAGGGGGTTTTCATGAGGTTTTATATGGGGAAGCAGGGCTTCTGTGGTAGTGGATTATGCTCTTCTGAATGCATATTGGTTTAGGGAAACGGGGAAGGGATTGAAATTTGAAGTTTAGTGAGTAGAGCCATGGACTCTGCTATTCTATGTGAATTAGGAATGCTAACACTGCTTAACTTTTAATGACATCTTGCTATGGCTTGTCAAAAAAAGTAGACCTGTGTCCATGCCACTTCAAGCTTGGTATCTCCACCTATGAAGATTGATCAAATTTTTGTATGTGATTATGTTTAATGAGGGCATTATGTTGGCCATCTATTGAGACACTGTACTGCTTACTAGGTTTGAGGCTATTGCCATCTTCCAACACAAAGCCTTGTGAAGCATCTTGATTTGGAAATTGAGTAAATATCTGGATAGTGATTACAATGGTTTCACGTGAGAGCAGCTGGCATCCATTTTCAAATTTTGGCCAACTTGCTTCTAAAATGCGAACCATTTTTGAAGAACCTACTACTAGTGCTCCTGAAGCTGAAATGTTGGCGGACAAGTTAGATGGTGAATTATGAGCATAAGATCAACAATGCATATGACTGTCCTAGAATTTGGATGCGAAGCTTGCGAAGAGTGTCTTTTTATTGTCTATAACTCTGAGATGCATTCATCCACAGGAAGTAGGGGAGGGATTAAAGTTTAGTGATTAGAGCTATGAACTCTGCTATTTTATGTGAATTAGGAATGCTCACACTACAAAAACTGGCAACTTGAAGTGACACATTGCACTGGTTTGTCAAAAAGAGCAGACCTTTTGTTCATGGCACTTCAAGCTTGGTATCTCCATCCATGAAGATTCATGGAAATTCTGTGTGGGATTATGGTTGATGAGGGCATTATGTTGGCCATCTCTTAGGCTACTGCACTAGGCTCCTTCCCATCTTTCGACAAGGCCTTGTGAAGCATCTTGATCTTAGAATCCACTAGATATTTAGCTAATGATGATGATGGTTCTATGTGATAGCAGTTGGCATGCATTTTCAAACTTCGGACTACTTGCTACTAGCATGCTTGTTAATTTTTACCATTTGAAGAACCCACTAGTAGTGCTCTTGCTGTTGAAATGTCGGCAGCAAAATCATATTGTGATTACAAATATATGATCACCTGTGCTTATGACCATCCTTCTAGAATTTGAACATGAAGCCTGCCAAGAGTTTCTTCTATTATCTTTTAACTCTGAGATATATGCATCCACACAGTTTCCTGGGTGGTTTCAATGTGCGGCCTTTATACAGTGCACTACCTGCATGCTTATATGCCAAATCCAAATTTTTCATTTACATCTGATGGTATATGCTATTGATTGTTGAACAGGGACTCTAGTTCAAGCACCAGTGCCTTGACACCTGCAGAAAGAAGAAAGCAACGTAAGATAGAGGAGGCATTGCATGCAGGCAGCCTTCGTGTCCCTCGAAGGTATGTACTTGTATCTTTTTCTGATTACTACCAATTTCCCCTTTTGAAATCTGTGTGGGTTCTAAGTAATTGTCTTTTGCGCTGTAGGCCACCTTGGCATGCTGGAATGACAGTTGATGAGCTTGATGTGAATGAGAAACAAGCCTTTTTAGCATGGCGTAGAGGTCTTGCCAAGTAAGTCTGATGGTTGCATGAATGCCTTCTTAACAGGCTAAATGTGTTACCATTGCACATTAGTCTTTGTGTTGAGATGTCTGTCTGATGGTTGTCGGTTGGACTTTCAGATGTTATGTTGCTTGTTTGTTGTTCTGTAAAGAATGATTTTTTTCTTTTTTAAATCCTGAAGTTGTTGTGCAATTTGTGGCAAGTGTGTTCAGCCATATGAGGTGATCCGTTTTTCCATCTACCTCATCTCCAGAATAAGTGTGTTATATACTAAGCTTGAAATATATGTTCATTATAGTAAAATCCAAATTTAAAGATGATATAGATCAGAAATGCCAATGAGCAGAAAGCGTGACAGTTGCTGTTGGTTCTGGGAATTGCCAAGAAGAGCTGACTAAATTATTGATATGAGCTAGTCTAGTTACTGGGTTATGGTTCCTCGCAATTATTTTGATAAATCAGGCGTCGTATTCGTTTGTCCAACTCAAGATGCATATTGAAGAGTATAGCGGTAAACTTTATTTGATACAGTTTCCAAAACAAAATCTTAATTGCTTGATGCCTTGAGCATGTTTGCTGTAGGAGTGATTGGGTGAGATGTAAATTGTGTTGTAGGTTGTACTACTATTTATTCTTCTCATGGAAATGATTTTTGCTGTAGACTTGAGGAGAATGAGAAGCTAGTTCTTACTCCATTTGAGAAGAATTTGGATATCTGGAGGCAGCTTTGGCGAGTGGTTGAACGTAGTGATCTGGTAAGGTTGTGAGTACTGTTGTTTATATGATATTGAATTTGTTATCTATATAAAAGAAAGAACAGGACAATAGACTTTATCATATTAGTTTTTTGTTATTAGATTAAAGGCCTTTTTGTCATTTTTTATTGTTTATTAAGCATTGCTTTATATCACTCCATCCATTGAAAACTGATTATCTGGCTTCTACATGGAATGAATCTCGAAAAGGTTTTCTTATAGGACCAATATACGTTTAGGGATGTAGGCATCTACGATTTTTAAAATTTTGTTTTTCAGTTCTTTTTTGTTTGCTAATCTGGTAGAGGCCTTATAAATCGTTGAGCAGCACATCGTATTGACTCATAGGTTATTTAGTAATAGTTGTTTCTTACGTTATAGTTGCTCCTTTACAATTCTATATATAACTTATCTATACAAGGCTGAGTTTTTAATTTTCTGCAGCTTGTGATGGTTGTTGATGCAAGAAACCCCCTGTTCTACCGATGTCCTGATGTGGAGGTATGATGTCTATTTGTATTTGGGGACTGGACTGAAATAGTGAACCGATCATATACTGAGCTCTCATGCCCATTTTTCCTTGTCTTGGATTAGCGAAATCATTTTCTGGGGACTTTCATGGGGGAGGGAGTATATGGCCCCCATGACATATCATTTTGTGTTGCTTCATATGTTTTGCTGTTGTGTTTTAGGCATATGTGCGGGAGGTTGATGAGCACAAAAGGACAATGCTTCTCATTAACAAGGCTGACCTCTTGCCATATTCTCTCAGGTTTTGCCTCTTATAATTTGTTGGCATTTAATCTTCAGCTTTGGTTTACGGTTTCTGAAAGATTTCATTTGTTTCTGTGTAGGTTGAGATGGGCTAAGTATTTCCGCGATCAGGGTATTCTCTTTGTATTTTGGTCAGCAAAAGCTGCTTCTGCAGCTCTCGAAGGAAAGAAACTGAGCGTCACAAAGGGTATGGAAGATACATCACAAGACTTAGACGATGTTGATACTAAGATTTACGGCAGGGATGAGTTGTTGGCCCGACTGCAATCTGAGGCAGAGGAGATAACAAGAATGAGGAAATCTGGCCCCAAGTCTTCTGGTCCCTCTCCTTCTCATTCCCCTGTTAGAAAAACTGGAGTAAATCCAGCATCAGAAAGTGTAACTGTGGGATTTGTTGGTTACCCCAATGTGGGAAAGAGCTCCACTATTAATGCATTGGTTGGAGAGAAGCGGGCAGGGGTCACCTCTACTCCAGGCAAGACAAAACATTTCCAGACACTGATAATATCCGACGAGCTTACTTTGTGTGATTGTCCGGGGCTTGTTTTCCCATCCTTCACCAGCTCAAGATATGAGATGATTGCTTGTGGGGTCTTGCCTATCGATAGAATGACTGCCCATAGGGAGGCTGTACAAGTGGTTGCGGATCGAGTCCCTAGACACGTGATTGAGGAGGTATATAAGATCACATTGCCAAAACCCAAGCCATATGAGCCTCAATCTCGGCCTCCGTTGGCATCAGAGCTTCTAAGAGCATATTGTGCCTCTCGAGGGTACACTGCTGCAAGTGGCCTGCCAGATGAAACACGGGCCGCCCGCCAGATTCTGAAGGACTACATAGATGGAAAGCTGCCCCATTTTGAGTTACCTCCTGGGATGTCAGATGATGATGGGAGGGATGATCTTAATGAAGCTGCTTCATCCAGCTTGCCTGATATCGATGAATCCGATGCATCCGATTCCGAAGATGTATCGGGGTCCAAAGTTGAGATGGGGCCCGATCTCGAGGATGTGATGAACGATCTCGATTCTTTTGATCTTGCAAATGGACTTGCTAAGGATAAGGGTAATGCGAAGAAGAAACCGATGAAAGCTCCACACAAACTCCATAAGAAGCCACAGAGGAAGAAGGATCGGTCATGGAGGGTCGGAAATGATGATGGTGATGGGATGCCTGTGGCTAGAGTCTTTCAGAAGCCAGTCAATACAGGTCCTCTTAAACCTTGATTCAGGTTCGGTCCCTCTACTTGACAATCCTTTGACACTGGTTCTCTTGAAGGAGTTAAAAGTTGAGCGCTTGCTGTATGCTTGGGCTTGTAAGTTATAGCATGTTTGCTGACATTGATTGCTGTTAAAGTGTATCATCTTTTGGAGCTCCTTCAGATCACAATGGTTCTATGTGATATTATTCTGGCATTCGGGTCTCTGGAGATGAAATTTTGTGCTCTGTTGCTTTAGTTTTAGCATTTGAGCTTCCTTTTTGCAATGGCTGTTGTAACTACAACAAAATTATCGAAAATTTCTGAGTCTTCAGGTGCTTCTTGTTGCATTATTTTTGTGTATATAGGGAGTACAAAGGCGGATGTAGGCGGGATTTGAACTTAGGTCTTTAGTAATAACTGACTGAGCATGAAGAAAAATATCCTTTTGGTAAAGCTCAACCAGTGGGGCTTGCTATCATTTGATCCTTTTCCTCAAAATGCAAGGAACATTCTTCCCTTCCTGAATGTGGCAAAACACGTTTGGTGAAGACCTTCAAACACAATGCATTTAGAGCTTTTGGCATCTCATCTGAGTGCACTGAAGCTTCCATGTATGATCATAGGACCCATAGAATGAGTAGCTTGGATGAAAACTAGTTGTTGCGTTAATATCATAGGACCCATAGATGTATGACGTCAACTTGGACGTTGGAACCTAATGATATAAAATATTTAAAAACTGGGACATAGTTTCACATATCAAGTGGAGCCAATTCAAATCTCAACACCGGATTTGTGTCTGAAAAATTTTCAAATTTTTTCAAAAGTTTGGATCATCTTCCCCAAATCCTAATTTGATAATATTTATAATAGGTTTGTTATTATTGTACTTCAACAACTAAATTAATTTTATCGTGCATGGTGTAGTATCATTAGCCTAGCAAAAGCCATTTTACATTGCATCTACATATCAATTTTTAGTAATAAAAAATAGGTGTGTTATTTGTGAAGGAGGGTTATGAAGGTCGGTCTACACCAGAGGTGATTAGAGGATTGAGGATCTAACCAAGTTAACCGTTAAAATAAAGGTGCCCTATTTCAATGAGGGTTGAGTTAGGAGAGAACTTTTAATCCTTCGATCTAGACTTAAAAGAAATATAAATCAATATTCGAAAATTTTTAATGAGAAACCTATGTTACATACATTACCTGTTTGTGTTTTGCTTGTCAACTCTCTAACCCCCCAAGCATCTATCATGTCCCTAGAAGTATATGGTCTCAATAGTCATATTAGTAGAAATATATTAAAATAGTCTATATGATAAATACATATAGAAAAAATATATATATGGTAAGTAAAAGCACATGCTCTTAGGAGCATATCATAATTTGACTCTAACCCCTTATAATGAGTTATTGGTGAGCCACTCTCTTAATCTATCTCTCTTTATGCTGTTAAGTTTTCCTCTCAAGCTCTTCTTGTTGATGTGGGCCCCTCTCTATCTAACTGAATCTTGATTTTTTGGTGAATTTCAACCATTATACATTGATTTTTCAGCAATTTAGTTTCCCCGATGATGTTAACAGCAAAGGGGTAGAAGCTTGCATATAAAAAAGGAGAGAAAGAGATACCGTAAGGTGAGCATCAAGACTAGCATTTTTAGCAAAGTGTCTTTAGGGATCACTAAAGAGCATTAGCAACTGATTACGCACCAAGTTAGTTACGTTGTAGTTCAAAGTTTGAGACATGATCACATTGAAAATTTGTAAGGTTTAAAACTTTACTCAGCGAATACAGGTTTTTTTCCACCAAACCTATAATATCCCAGTAGATGGTTCAAGTGAAACTTTAAGGATTTGAAATGATTATTTATACCGCCAATGATGCACATTTATTTTGACAGAATCTGTTCTTAAAAACCTCATTATTTTAGTGGATTCACCGGCGATCACTCTTACAATACGTGGCTTCTTAAAAAATTTTCCTAAATAGCATGCGAGTAAACTTTTATGAGGCTAATTGATGATTCTTGAAACTATTGTTCGTATCTATCTATGACCCAAGAAGGATTTTTTTCTGTATTTTTTTCTGTTTTTGGAAAGAAAAGCCTAAGTAACTTGAATTTCGCGCGTGACATTAACTCACTTCAAAGTGCGAGTTGGCGTAGGCGTACACGAACCCGAACAAGCACGCAAGGATGGGGTGACTCACCGTTGAATGTTGTTGATGCTACTTCAAAGCCAGCCAGCCATTAAAACTTTTATCCGCGCCGTCTCTCTGACTCTCTCTCCTCCCAACCAAAAAAAAACGAGAAAAAAATTCAATTAATCAAATCAAACCAAAAATTAAAATAAATAAAATCCCTACCCCCCAAAAAAAAACCTTTCCATTAAAAACACAGTGACGAAAAATTAGCAAATTTTGCGGGGGGAGAGAGAGAGGGAAAACAAAAAAAATCTCGGAGCCGTAAAAACACAGGAGGGGGGGGAGAGAGAGAGAGAGATTTGTATTCTCACTTTCGTGCTCTTCCAGATTTTCTCCTCTTTAGCTGCTGATTGATAATCATAGTCTGCTTATCCAGATTGACTTCTCGTCAATTTCGGCTCCTAATTATGTCACTTATGCTTTGAATTTGAAATTACAACGATCTGAGCTTGTTAGGGTTTTCGAAACCTCGAATCTTTTTGTTGTGGTGATTCGAAATGCTTAATTATCTCAACTCGAGTTGCGATCTGAGCTTGTTAGGGGTTGTTGTTTGATTTGTTTCACTGTTTGTTTGTTCTGTCAACATTTTTGAATCCAAGAAGATGGAGGTCGATACTTCTACATCAATGGAGAACGATCAAGATTCTACTAGTAGTAGTAGTACTACTATTAGTGCTACTGCAGCTACGACTACTACGAGCCATAACTCGACAACATCGTCAACAACAACCTCGTCTTCTCCGATGGATAAAGATGGCGAACCTCAGCAGCGGCCGCCATCTCCGGTTGCTGGTCCGAGGTGTGCGCCGACGTATTCGGTGGTGAATGCAATCATAGAGAAGAAAGAGGATGGGCCAGGACCACGGTGCGGCCACACGTTGACAGCCGTGCCGTCGGTTGGGGAGGCAGGGACCCCGGGTTACATTGGACCGAGGTTGATTCTTTTTGGTGGTGCCACTGCTCTTGAGGGAAATTCTGCCGCTGCTGGAACCCCTTCATCTGCTGGAAGTGCTGGCATCAGTATGTATATGTTCTCTGCTTTCTTGCTTAGCCAAGATTTAATTTGGTTTATTTTTTCTTTTTCTTTTTGCATGATATATGCTTGAGGACACCCTAGTTTATTTTGTGATCGGGATAGTAGCTACTTATGGTCTTGCAAGTATAGACAAACTTAACTTAGTTGATGGTTCAGATTTGACCTGCAATACTTTGACCTATGCATAATGCATCGTTCGCCATTTCTAAGTAGTTGAAAGCTGTGTAGAGCGTGATTATGGTGTGATTAGAGCACCATTAGCTTGCATTGTTGTTTGTTTTAGACAAACTTAACTTAGTTGATGTTGATGATGCTTTTGTTTAGTTTGATGAAAGCTGGAAGAAGTACTAGTAGCTTGTATTGTTGTTTGATTATGAGCTCTGTTGAGTTGTCACCTTTCAGGATAGTTATGGGTGTTTACCTGTAGCAGTTTGTTGTTTTGCTGTGTTCCTAACACAACAATATTGATGGCCATAGGTTTTAGCTTTCCTACTATTTTAATAATGATATATGTTTAATATCTACAGTTTACATCAGAATGTTTGAAAATGTTCATTATTCGAACATTAAATTTTCCCTCAATTTGCATCCGTGGGTATATCGTGATTGAATTGCTCTTGCTGGACTGCAGGACTAGCTGGCGCTACTGCTGATGTTCATTGTTATGATGTGTTAACAAATAAATGGTCAAGGTAAGCTGGGATATCTTCGAATTACTTTTTCATGTGGCCATTTTAAATTCTGAATTGATTTTGGTAAGTGATTGCTGAGGAGGAAGGAAAGAAAAATATAACATGGATTATCTTGACCAAGTTATGTGCTTTAACCTCCAGGATTAATCCCATTGGAGAGCCACCCACACCAAGAGCAGCCCATGTGGCCACTGCCGTGGGAACTATGGTGGTTATACAGGTTGGCAACATCTCCAAACTGTTGATTGTGTTATGATTTCTGTAACACATTTATTCTCTTCATATAGCTTTTGTAACTATTGCTCCATCTTCCCGACAGGGTGGAATTGGCCCAGCTGGTTTGTCAGCCGAGGATCTACATGTTCTTGATCTTACTCAGCAAAGGCCGCGTTGGCATAGGTTTGAACTTGAGATGACTGAAATTTTGTCTTCTGCAATTTTTAGTTGGCTGGGTAGCTAAGTTATATGATTAACGTAGAAGTTGATTTGACTAGGGTGGTTGTTCAAGGCCCTGGACCTGGGCCACGTTATGGACATGTTATGGCTCTTGTGGGGCAAAGGTATCTTATGTGTATTGGTGGCAATGACGGTGAGTTGGTTTCTCGTTCAAGTTATTCTACCATGTGCTCGTAGGTGCTTGGCGGTTCTCCCTGATC
>NCQV01070590.1:3306-18418 GCA_002740545.1 Lophocereus schottii
AAATTGCACAGAAGGCAACACAAACAGACGAACCTACAACCTCCTACACAGAGCAACAAGTGGCCAACTAGTCTACTATGCACATCTTTGTGAAGCATCTAAGAACTAATTCATATATATCTAAATTTATATAACAACTAAGAACTACTATGCACATCACGTATTATATAACAACTGAGAACTTCACAACATTTAAATTTACAATGAAAAGGTACTAATTTTCGAAGGAAAAAAAAGTTTTTCCTCCCTTATCCCTTTCCAATTAGCGCCAAAAAGAAAAAGCAGCCTTCCTTTTTATAACTTATTAATGTATATAATTAAGGTCAGCTTTCATTGGATAAGTGGCTTTAGTGATACGGTGACAATGACTTTAAAATTCTTCAAAAAAACTAAATCCCCATTCTTTTGTCGAAATTCAATAATTTTGATTTGCAGTAAAACACAATATTTCTTCCATTACTACTTGCAAATTGCACTATACATTGTGGATGGCGGGTGACCTCCTTTTTATATTTTTACTAAAATTTTGGGACTGGCGGCCTCTTTGGAAGGAACTTGTTTAATTTGTCCTGTTACCCAATTAACTAGTCGTTGATATGATTTGAGGAAACAAAGAATGTCATTTAGGGACTATTGGTTGTCCCAAATCATTTAGGGAAGCCAATAAATAAATCATAAGTTGAAGCAAGTCGCGTTTATTTCTCCTAGCTCCCAAGAAAAGGAAAATAATATGTTGAGCAAACTAGGGTTAAGGCTTACCTTTTATAGGCTTACCTAATTTTCTTTTTTTATTTTGTTCGTACTAAAAATGAGACTTAAAGGTGCTATGATTGTTAAAATAATGAAAAATTGCTATTAGAATAAACAATTTATGTTTAAGGGACTCTGCTCATCAATAATTTTGACTTTAAAAATATTACATAACAATAATTACGTCATAAAATTTAGTATGAGCATACTTCTGTCACATTGGGGATGCTTTCACTCAAACATTTAAGCTTTACGGTGATTAAATGAAGACGGTAATAGTCAAGGTCAAGGCCTCGATGTGCACTTGGGGTCACATTGTATTTGCCAATTCCACATTGTTTATCACTTATGACAAAAGAGAGCTTGTTTAGGCATACTGCAAGCGTGTGCACACACCTATGATGGGTGTTGGTATAACTATAACAAAATAACCACGTCCTTGGGTGTAAGCCATATGACATGGATTTTATATTGGAACATTAATTTTAATATCACTTTCGTATGGATTTATTTTTCAATAGAAAATATATAAGTGAGGAAGCTAAACAATTGTTGGATTGGGTCCATTACCCAATTAGGTCTAGCCAAATTATTTGCAGTAAGAAAGAAAAAAAACAAGAAAAGGCTCTTGAATTTTTGTTTGGGCAAGTCACGGTTTTTGAGTTGGAATCAAAAAAAGAAGGTTTGTTTTTATTAATAATTATCAAGGTTTGGGTTATGATGGATAATCTCCAGTTACTATACCGTACACCCATTTGTACGTTTCAAAATGAACACCCAGCCCCACTATTATCCACATGGCGTGGCCCACATAAGAAAATCAAAACACCACTCAAACAAAACAAAAGCAAAAGGTGCTCATAAAATCGTCAATTCAAACAATTCACCACTCCATGAACTTCCCCTCACTCTCTCTCCAAAATTGCCCACATTTGTGCTCAATTTACGAAATTCAGCCGCGATTGTTCACAAATTCAAGGCAAAAATCTTCAAAAACTCTTACCTGAAGCTTGAAGGAAGCATTTCGATGTAAGGTTTAGTAACAAACACAATTAATTTGCATGTTGGAACAAACGTAATGAATTCACCTGAAACGAAGTGGCATTCTAGGTTCTAAGAAAATCGCGCTCCGATGATTGCACCTTTGCAATGTTTACATATGGAAACTCACCATCCAGAAGCACCGAAGAAGAGATCTGCAAGCGATAAATCAAAAACTCCTCAAAAAAGGTATGTTGAAAGCCTTAAACCTAATTTTTCTTTTTTATTGAAGCCAAAAGAAAACAGAGATGGAAAAGGATCAAAATAAGACAAGTGATACAAATCAAGGAATGGAAGAGGATATTACTCATAGTGCAGGATAAGGTATGTCTACATTATGTACGTTTATATAGAAAGAGCTGAATTGCATATGTAGTGAGCAGAAATTGTAGTGAAAGCAGCTGTACCGTATATTCTAGGTTAACTACTACCAATTAGTGAGCTATACACGATGCTTTGGGGGAGCTATGACACATGTCTAATAAGCAGTCTGAAAATACATCTTCTTTATTCTTATGATGTACCATATGCAGTTAAACATTCCAATCTCTTTTGGTATACTAGTTCATATATCTAGTGAGTTATTCTCATATTTTAGTCAGCAAGTACACTATACATGTACAATTATATTTGGTGAGTAACTGCATTTGTAGTGAGTAGACAGTTTATTTTGGTGAGCAGAAAGTGTACTGGACTGCAACTATATAGAGAGTTTCGGTTTAGATTAAATATTGCACATTTATTGAGTTATACATCTTGTTCACGTATATAAAGTACCATGTACAGCTACAGAAGAAGCAAACAAGGTAGCTCCACCAAATCAAGAACAGTCCCAACAACTTGAAAAGGAGCAGGAAAAACTATCTACACCAAATAACAAAACCTCTAAAGGAAAAGCTAGCTCATCAAGTACTATTGCAAAGAAAAGAAGGGTGAAACAAGAAGAAACGACTCAAAATGCCTATGCATCTTAACTCTCCATATGGAAGCAGGAACACCAACAGCATTAACACTTGGAGCTTCTTTTACAACCCAGGGGGATCTAGATAGCCTACTCCATCGTTTCAAAATATATTAAACAGGGACTTGAGGCACACAATGAACGTTGAAAATACGTAAACAGTGGCAGCAAAGAATACCACTCTCAGTGTACTTTTTACAGTCGCAAACAATATTTTGATATGGAAGACTAAACCTAACCACAAACCCAAGCTTCTTCTAAAAGTGATTCTTATAGACAACATATGTATGCTCTGTACATTAAGGGGTTTCGCTTGAGCTAAGAAGATCTTGACAACACCTTTCCCCTTTAATGTATTCATTCTCAAATACTTTGTACAAGTTCTTCATATAGATTTTCAAAGCATGCTGTAAAAGGCTAACATGTGGTAAATACGTCTAAGGGAACCCATCCTTATTTTTCAGATTCTCGTCCTTCCCCTTAATCCTCCACTTAGTAACAACATAATAGAATATATTGTAAAAATCAAACAAACCATAAGTGGCATTAACTCTTTTTGACAAAGACGCATTTATAAACTCACTTCTTTGTGACGATAAAATGCCACCAGAAAAAACATCCTTACAAAAGGTTGGACACCATTTTTCTTTTAACCGATACAATCTAACCAACTAAGCATTTTCACCACATTTATACTCTTCAACTAGCTTAGAACACAAAAATAGTAAGTAGAAAGTAATAAGTTAGTGAGCAGAAATATGTAACCTTGGTGAGCAGAAACCAGTAACCTTGGTGAGCAGAAAATAATAAGTCGGTGAGCAAAAACAGTAATAGAAAGGTGCTCACCTGTGCCAATAAAAATTAAACTTTGCTTCTGTATCACATTTCATCAAAACATGATCATATTTATCAACAAATCCACCCAAAACCCTAAGGAGACCAATATTCTTTTTTAAATTCTTCAAGATGTGCCAAACACACAACCTATGCTTTGCCAAAGGAAAGACCTTTCCAATAGCATTTGCCATAGAAAATGCTTGATCCATCATCATGGTTTTTGGCTGCACATATCCATAGCTTCCAAAAATGTTTCAACCAACCAAATGAAGTTCTCCACCTTCTCATCCATAAAAAATCCGCATCTGGCTATAACATTTTTCGTATGATGATTCATACAAACAAAAGATGCGCATATCATCTTATAACGGTTGGTCCTATGTGTCGCGTCAAATATTAGCAGATCACCAACTAATAAATAGTCAGATTTTATTTGTGAATCTCAACAAAAGAAGCTCATTAGACAATTATCCTCATACAATTTAAACTTATAAAAAAAATCTTGCTCGTTGACACACGTATTTTCTAAAACACACATCAAATGATTGGCATTACCATTGTCTAAAGTTCTTTTACCTTCATTTGTAATAGTATTTTAGGTATCCCGTTTGCTAAACCTGAGCAATGGCAAACCTCGAGCCTCATTTCATAGAAGCCAATAAGCATAGGAAACTTTCATGTCATTTCGTCTCATCTTTTGGGAAATATCAACATGAGCTTTCTTGACTTTTTTATGCGAGCTCAACTTATGAACCTTATCTTCCAAAAGCACCTGATCATAAATTATGTCATGATTCTTACAAAACCATTCCCCATTTGCTTCAATGTAACCATAGCCCTAACTTTCCAATTGCACCTGTGGCTTTGTTTGGTAAATATCTTATCTTTTTTCCCAGGACACCTTTAACACCTTATTTGCTGCAATAAAACTCCCTCGAACGCACCTCTTGTGAACCTTCTCTCCTCTTCAACTTGTCACATCTTCTGGAAAAGCCCTTACGGAAAGCATACCGGTTGTATATCTCAAATGCTACATCTATAGAACTCATCCTTTTACTAATAAGTTCTGATTCATGAGCTTCCTTCACTTCAACAACACATTCATCATCAAGATCTGTACATTTTTCCTTATCAATCACAATATAATTAGACACAGTAGTAATAATATTACCATTATCAGGCACAATGTAATTGCACTCAGAAACCATATCTTTTTCTTTTGAAATACCAGCAGGATTACAATAATCTCTAACATAATCATCAATATCAACAACCTCTTTAATAGAATGATCTAATCTAGACAGCAAAAATGAAGTATCATTTGCAAAAACAAACATGATTTTTGTGATAAGCCATAATTCATAATCAGTGAGCGTAACCTAAATCTTAATGAGCTCTGATTCATTAGCTTCCTTCACTTGAACAATACATTCATCATCAACATCTACACATTTCTCCTTGTCAATCACAATACAATTAGACATAATAGCAACAATATTACCATTATCAGACACAACATAATTGCACTCAGAAGCCTCACTTTGCCTTTTGAAATACCAGCAGGATTACACAAATCTCTAACATAATCATCAACATCAACAATCTCATCAACATAATGATCTAATGTAAATAGCAAAAATGAAGTATCATCTGCAAAACAAGCATGATTTTGTGGTACACTATAATGCATAATTGGTCGGCGCAAGCTAAATCCTAATCAGCCAAACGTTTTTAAGTGAGCAAAGAAGTGCTTTATAGTATAAGGAACCATATTTTTTATAGTGAGCTATACTGATTATAGTGAAGTATTGTTTTCTTTGTTAGGCACATAATTGATTATAGTGATTATATTTAGTGAGCATAGAATTGATTTATGATTATTTAGTATAAGGTGAATCCTAATGAGCTACAGGTATTTCTTTAGTGAGGTAACTACTATATTCAGTGAACACATAATTAATTATGGTGATTTATTGTTTCTCATATTACACAAACTTAAATTTATAGAAAATGAAGTATATTCAAACGTTAAATGAAAAACATTGTTAGAGTTGCATATTAACCTGTAATAAAACAATTACAAATACCATATACAACTCAAAACGAAAAGCAAACATTCTAGCAAACATCCAGATAAACTAATTGCAAAAACCAACTATATATTCAAACTGCCAACTATATCATATTTTTAGAACACACCATTATAATAATGAATGTAATCCAATTGAAAAATCTCGAAATTAACTCATCAGAATGCAAAATTAAAACACACAAACTTCGAACCCGAACGCAAAAACAAAGATAAAAAATTGTGATCAAACTTGATGAAGAGTTCGCATTTGATGAATCCTCAACATCAACAGCGATGCTAAGATCAAACCTAGCCATTAATAATTCCTGAAAAACTACAGGAATTGAAGCAGCATAGAGCATTTAGCAATGGAATAGAGCAGCGAGGCAAATGAAAACCATGATTTCTCAACTTATCAATTGTATGCGAATTTCCTTTTTTTTTTAAAAAAAACAATGTGAGATGTACATAACCTGTTGGGATTGCAACAAAACTGGATCAAGCAACTGCCCATTGTGGGCTCCAATGTAAAAATGAGATGTCCACCCGATTGTATATAATAAGTTGCAGATGGCCTGACCTTGATCCTAGTTTGTTTTAGGCAACTCAAGTGCCTTATGGCTGATGTGTTGTAGTTAGCGCATAAGTCGGCAATGTAACAATGTCAATTGTGAATCACAATATTTCATGTTTTTGGAAGATGAGCTTTACGACCTTGGTTATTCTATAGAACAACAATTGTGAATCACAATATTTCTCACAAAATTGTGACGCTTTGGGTTTTTTGAGAGGGTAAACAAAAGGTGTATGGATGGGGAGCTTGATACTTTGCAGGTTGTGCAAAGGCAATATTGATGGTGTTCACGATTCGGGTGGTTGTTTAGGTGGTCGTCTAACCAATTGTTTGGTGTTATTCAATTGTATTTGAGCCTAGAAGTAATTTTTATATTGTTCCTGAATTGTCGTGTAGGGTAAATAATTCGAGATGGTTACTCATTCTACTGTTTACCATTTTTATAGTGAGATTTTTTTATCGATTTGTCCTGTGGTTTTTTCCCTCTACACTGGAGGGTTTTCCATGCTAAATTTGCACCATATTTCATTATTTCATGCATTTAATTTAACATATTATTGGCTCATGGATTATATATAATTACTGGGTTGTAACAAATTATTCTTGTGGGTAGTCTTAGACTCGACACTTTATATTAGAGCTTGCAGTGGTATAACTAGTTGCGAGAACTATGGAGAATTCAATTAATACCACGATGATTAAGTTAGTTATTAGTAATTATTTGATTTGGAAGCCAATGACGGCGGACTTACTTTATTATGAGGATCTGTAGGACCCTATCCCACTTAAAGGCAAGAAACCTGAAAAGTTGGGAGTTGAAGAGTTAAAAAAAATTAAATAAAAAGGTTGTTGGTACACTTAGACAATGGTTGGATATTAGGGTCTTTCACTATAAGCCAATGACACTAATGACCATAACTTGTGGACTAAGTTAGAATGTTAGCACCAAAGAAAGATCACCCAAAATAAAACTTTCCTGATTAAGAGACTTGTCAATCTGAAATTGAAAGATGGATATACTACTAATGAACACTTGAGTGCTTTTTAAGATATTGTAAATTAGTTGTCTACTTTGGAATTCACTTTGGGAGAATAGTTGCTGAAATTATTTCTCTTGAGTTCTTTGTTAGACAATTGTGCCACCCTAGCGATTACTATTAGCAACTTAGCTACAGTGGGTAAGCCGAGCTTGAGTATAGTCAAATACTGCTTGTTCAACGAAGGAGCTTATAGATAGAAGATGAATGCTGATATCGACCACACTCTTATCACCAAAGTGAGATGTCAAAGTCAGAGCAGAGGATCGGAAGTGAAAAGGAAAAAGTAATAATAGATCCCAGAGGAAGGAAAAGCCACATGCTAGAAGTCTAGAAAACCAAGGCATATCAAAAAGTACTGCAACTCATAGAAACAGATGCAAGGGGATGCTAAGAATCAGAAGACAACTGATAACAGAAATACTATAGTAGTTATCTCACATGAGTGTTCGTATGTTGATGTTGTCACACTTGTTTGTGCAACCAAAGAGTGCAACCATATTATAGATTCTAATGCTAAATGGGTGGTTGATCCAACTGTTTTGTATCACTATGTTCCCAAGAGAGAGTATTTCAGCTCTTATACGGCTGGAAATTTTAGCAGTGTCAAGAAGTGTAACCATAGTATTATTGATATTGTTGAGATAGGTGATATATGTATTTAGACTATTGTTGGCTGCATAGTTGTTCTAAAGAATATAAGACATATTCCAGATTTGTGACTGAATCTGATCTCGATGGGTACTTTAGACAATGAATGCTATAAGCATCAACTTGATGAGGGTACTTAGAAGATTTACATATGGCCAGAGGCAATCTATGTTGTATGCTTTACAAAACACACATGAAGGTGTGTAGTGGGCAGATTAATATTGTTGAGGATTATGCTTCAACAAACCTCCGGCACCAAAGATTAGCTCACATAGGTGAGATAGGATTGAAGATTCTAAAGAAGGAATCCCTAATTTCTTTATCTGATGGTAAAATTCTGAACACTTGGGATTAGTATCTATATTGTAAGCATCATAGAGTTTCTTTTTCCTATCGCCTAAAGCGAAAAGAGAACAAGTTAAAATTCATACATTCTGATATGTGTGATCCTATTGAGGTCGAGTTGTTACATGGTGATAGATATTTTTTCACCTTTATTGATAATGCTTCATGTAAGACTTGGGTGTGTATATTAAAATGAAAACATCAGGTATTCCAAAAGTTTCAGCACTTTCACGCCAAGGGGAAGAGGGAGACATGCATGTCGTTAAAGATTCTCTAGATATACAATAGAAAGGAGTGCACTTTTGATGGATTTATGACAACTACAAGAAACATGGTATTTGCCATGAGAAGACAGAACATAATATACCCTAGTGTAATAGAGTTGCAAAAAGGGTGAAGAACCATTATGGAGAAAGTGAGATTAATAATCAGAATGTCTATATTGCCAAAGGCATTCTGCAGTGGAGTTGTTCGTACAATAGTTTATATCATCAATATAGCTCTATCAGTTCCTTAGCAGTTTGACATTCTAGAGCATGCCAAGATTGGAAAGAATGCTTCTTACAACCATTTGAGGGTTTTTGGGTGCAAGATCATTTCCAAAGCAATAGCGATTGAATCTTGATAGCAAATCCACTCCTTGTATCCTCATGGGCTATGGTGATGAGGAATTTGGCTATAGATTATAAGAAGTAAAAAGTTAGAAAATAGCAAAAAGCAGATTTGTTTTCTTCCATGAGCATGAGAATATGGCTGACATTGATCGCTCTAAGAAGACTACTTGGTATCCTATTGGCTCACGCTATGTTATAAATAGGACCTAGGGATGCTACAAAGCCAATTATAAATTGTATTCCTCCTGATGGTGCTGATTAGGAGGACTAATCTCCTTAGTTTGTTACAGTTCCTCCAATAACGAGGATTTCAAGAGATCGCCAACCATCTACCTGGTCTCCCACTTCTAATTATGTTCTTTTAATGATGAGTAGGAGCGAAAGAGATTCAAAGAGGTATAGTTTCACAAGGATAAGTAGTGTTGGATTTAAGCCATGGAGGAAAAGATGGATTCTTTAAAGAAGAATAACACCTATGACTTAGTGGAACTTTCAAAAGGTAGAAAGGCACTTGAAAATAATTGGGTGTTCAAGTTGAAGAAAGATGGTAACTGAATCATGAAATATAACGTTCAAGTAGGGGTAAAAGGGTTGGCCCAGAAAAAAGGCCTCAACTTCAGTGAAATCCTCACTCTTGTAGTGAAGATGAGTTCTATTCAGGTTGTATTAGGATCGATTGCTAGCTTGGATATTGCACTTGAGCAACTAGATGTGAAGACTACATTCTTATATGAAGACTTGCAAGAGAAAATGTACATGTATCAACCTGAGGGTTTTGAAGTTGAATAGAAGAAGAATATGCTTTGTAGGTTGAACAAGAGTCTGTATGATTTGAAGCAGGCTCCTAGATAATGACACAAGAAATTTAACTCATTTATGAGTTATGTATGATGAGCTAAGGCTATAAGAGGAAAAAAGCTTACCACTATGTGTACATTTGTAAATTTCTCGGTCGTAACTTCATTATCCTGTTGCTATGTTGATGACATCTTGATTGTTTTATAACGGGCTAATTTAATTAGTAAATAGAACCAAATCTTTTGATATGAAGGATTTGGTTCTAGCAAGGCAAATTTTGGATAGGGAATGATCGAAAGAATATGGTTGTCACAGAGGAAAATATGTTGAACCATACTAGAAAAGTTCAATATGAAAAATGTCAAGCTAGCAAATACATCACTTAGCGCCCATTTCAAGTTGAGCCAGAGAGATTGTCCACAATTGAATTAGCAGAAAATAGAGATGTTGAAATTTCATTATGCTTCTTTAGTCAATTCATTCATGTATGCTCTGATCTGTACCTAGTCAGATATTGTTCATGTTGTTGGTGTTGTAAGTAGGTTCCTTTCTAACCCAAAAAGGGTTTAGGGGGTGGTTGTTAAGTGGATCTTCAGATACCTACAGTGAACAACCAAACTCTATTTACAGTTTTATGGGTCTTAACCTATTCTTGAAGGCTATACTGATTCTGACATGATAGATTGTTTAGATGGCAAAAAGTCCACTTTGGTCAGGGAAAGATCTACATATGGGTTAGGAGTGTCCATGGACACCCTTGACCCAAAAAAAAAAACTAATCGGTTATTTTGAAGGAATTAAAAGTTATATATATATGGACATTCTTGGAAAAGGCCTCAGTTGCTATATTAAACATCCTTAGGTACTGTACAGTCCGCAGGCCAAGTTTGCAAACGCACAAATCACATAGTCCAAATTGCAAATTGGACCATTGTGGAATGCGTCAAACAATACAGATAAGTATTACATTTGAAAAACTTTAACATAATGTAATTGTCTGGCACATTGGTTAGTGACATGGTGATAGTCCCCAAGCTCCCATATTTAATGCCTACCATCTACAACTTTTGGTATATTTTACTTTAAATTTTTTTTTTACCTTCCTACCTTTCTCTTAGCATATTTTATTTTTTAAAAACAAATTACCTTCCTACCGTTTTTTTTTGGCACACTGGCTTAGTTTTTTTAAATAAAAACTACCGCATTATATGTCATTCCTAACTTTTTTAAAAACATTTTCTTGGAAATATTACCTTGCAAATGTATGTACCTTGCTCGGTACATACATGCGCGTGCTTGACACAGCCTCAAACACGCGTGAGGCATGCTTTAAAAAAATTGCTTTTTGAATTTTCTCTCTCGTCTTGCATTTGCTGCCTGCCTGCCATGCTTTCCAGAGTCTCTGTTTTTCTCTCTCCTCATGCTTTCGCTGTTTCCCTCCATTTCGCAGCTCACTTCCTTCTTTGTTCTCTCATCATTGCTCAAGCTAATTTCTCTAACCTAGGGTTTGAATTCCAGCTCGTTTTCTTCTTCTGTGAAGGTAGTGTTCGCATATTCTCAGCTAATTCTTAGCTTGTTTGCCTAGTTTTTGAATTTCAAATTGTTTGTTCACTGTAATTGTAGCTTCTTCTTTCGAACAACATGGCAAGAGAAGATCCGGGCTAGAATGCTGCAAATAGGTGTGTTTTGTTTCTAATATTTGCTTCATTTATGTTGTTTTTAGCGTTTATTTTGGTGGATTATACTTGAATGTTTAGTTTTGGTGGTTTTCAAATTTATGATATATGTTTTCTAGGTTTTGGTGGTGTTCAAATTCATGCAAATTAGCTATGTGTGGCTCTTTGCTACTATTGTTATTGTCCTTGGGCAATCAGATGGAGTAAGGGTACTATTTTAGAAGATAAGTAGGTGTAATCGAATGAAAGTTTTTATTCATGGGTTCTTCTCTTTCAACTAAATTGCTATTAGTACTAAGTGATAGGGCACAGATTATAAAAGTATGAAAGAGTTAAAAAGTCACGAAGATACTGTGGATTCAAGGAGCACAGCTCCATGGTAGAGTTGTAGATGTAGAGGGCAATCAGCTCCATGCTGTGGATTCAAGAATCAATCATGGCTACCAAGTTAAATGTAGGGTACTAGCTACGTCATATACCTGTATCACAGGAAATGTGCAAGTACTGCCCATTTATGCTCTCCCAATCCCAAAGAAATTACAGTCAGCTGGAAACCACACCAAAATAGCACTAAAATGCCTAGAATGATCCAATTTTCCTCCAATTGTAAAAATCTTATACAGATCTTTACTCCTAGAGGTTCTTGATGAACCTCAACATATCCACCACATAGAATCACATGCTTCCTTGCATAGCGGAATTCGAAATTGTTCAGCAACTTTCAGATTCAAAACCTACTTTTTCAGAGTGTGTTGAGCACAGATTATTAGATATACTCTGCTTCAGCTTAAAGTAGTTGAGCAGCATCTTCAGCATAGAGAAGTTTTGTAAGCCATTATAAACCAGCCCTGCATCAATTAACAAGGACTACGTAAAATATTCACCTGTAACGCACCTGGATAAGATTCTATGTTATGTAATAATTGGCCTTTTCTTTAAGCTCATCAATTTTTAATTGCCTCTCTTCACGAAGCCTTTCCAAAATTTTCTGGTCCTGCTACTCACCTGCATAGCCAGAATAAGAAGCCAAATAAATGCTGATTAGAATGTTCAACAGAAACATCCTGGACCAGCATTCATGTGGTCATGCGAATAAGAGTAATATCCATGTTTCTACAACCAACCAAGTCTTCTAACAGATGAGGCAATGAACAGTTTTGTGAAACAGAAAATAAAGAGGAAAAAGAGAGAACAAAAATAGTCCGCTAGTACAGAACGCCAGCTTAAGACAAAGCCAAGTTAAGTTTTGCCAAAACAATTCCAAAATTTGGAAATGTCCTTGATCTCAGTTGATTTACTTCGGGTACAAATTTAAGCAAGCTTTCAAACAATTAGTGTCAATTCCATGCAATCAATCGGTCTTGATGTTTAATGTTTACAGAGGCATTGAGACTAACTATTGAATCAATACACACCACAAAGTCAGCCATATGTTTTGCTAGATGGCTTATTCACAAGTTGCCCAGTGAATGGAGCCCAAAAGCCCGTAGCTCTTATATCACCAAGATGCAGTACCAAAGTTAAACAATTAGAACTGAAATAGAAGTAAAAAAACCTATAAACATGTACGACACTAGCTTGCTCAGTGGTGTGCATCATGGTTCTTAAAACTGAAATAGCAGTACTTACGCATGTTTATGAACCGCTTGAGTGCTGAATACATAATAGCTGATAAAGTAGGGAAGAGAAACATTAGAAGAACCCAAAAAGCCCTGAACTTCCAATTCTCAGACGTCCTTGCTTTTGTGATAGCATAACCCACAACGATGAGCTAGAAAATCAATACCATTGCAACAGTTTGCATTTATGGTGTTTGATAGTTTGATATTTAGATTTAGTTTGTGGTTCCCTAAGGGCGTGAACCTAATTTTGTGCCAGTTGGGAAGAAAGTAGTTAGTCCTTTGTTGAAGTGCCGACCCCATATATTAAAGACATAGGTTAGGTTAGAGACCATAATGTTGCTGCAATTTGACATGTCCATGGTTAAATAGCTACCTTTCTGTGATTATGATCACAGGAGCTCAAGTGAGCTTCAAATTCCATGGCCAACTTGTACTGCTTCTTACATAGTTCACAAAAGAACACTTTGCATATTTCTTTAACGCTGGTTTGAATTTTTTTGCTCTCTTTCTGCCATCACCTAGATTTTCAATATGTGCACAAAGCAGGTAGAAGAACAAACCAGGTAATAATAAAAACTACACGAAATGCTCAAGAGCTTCCAAAATGGATATTCGCTTATGACATAGCATTCCCCTCAAAAGACAAGCATACATGCTATATGATGCCTTCTGCTATTAGATGTAGGTTTCCAAAAAAGTAATAAATCAAATCACTTTGTTTTACTTCTGTGGCAAACATTAGACAATTTATGTTGCTAAGGTCTTGAAGGAATACCTCTCTCTTCCACACAACTTCCTCTGTCTCCTCCATCTCAATATCAAGTTTTTGCGTTGTATATTCTCTCCTGTTGTGAAATAATCATCCTCCTCTTGCTTTCTTATCCCAAGCTCTACATCTCCTATGCCATATTTTATTGGTTCAATTATACTTGCAATGGTCAAGTACAAAACAACTATGTTTAGCAAAGAGCAGTAACAAATATGAAGTGTTAAAAGAAGCCATAGTTGTGTAAGATCTAAACATTACTTCTCTATTCATTCATAGAAGATCGTATGCACTATAAAAGGTTAGGTTACAGCAAAATTTCAAACCTCAAAGATAATTCGTCCCGTCTTGCAATTGTATTTCAGCTCTATTCCAAAGAAGAAACAATTGAATCATATTCCTGCTCAGAAAGAGCAGGTTGCTCAGAACGAAATTCATCTAGGTGACGTAAATTCTTGAAGCTCTGACAATAGCTACCTAGTGCAACTTTGTGCCTTTTCTAAATTCCTATGACATTATAGTTTCAGGCTACGTTGTTCTATTCACTTGATCAAAATCAACTCGCAAAAGTGGTTATATGTACAGAATAACTCAATTCTTATACTCTTCACTACTCTTTGTTGTGAATGTCTGTGCGGTTGGATTAGATGTCTAATTGTCCTATTCTAGATCTTTTGATAGAAAGTTTTTTTGAATGCTTGCTTTCAGTTTGACAAGAAGTATGAGACTAAACCATAGTATGGTATGTTTTGGCTATGAACCTCATGACATCCTTGATGTATTGCCATCCGATTTTACGCAATCTTTGCTGTCCCTTGCAAGTGCTTGATTTCTTTTGTCTATGACTCTTTTGAGTTCATAATAGGTCTTGGTTAGTTTGTTGCTTTTTAATTGTTCTCATTGATCACAGTGATATAAGGAAGAAGCGGATCAAACGTATGGCGTGTAAGACATCAAAAAGAAAATGCTCTGAACAACAACTTATTGGTATGCTCCATATATTTTTTAGCCACAACACTTTATAAATTAGTATGCTTCCTATACTAGCACAAAAGGTTCGCTGCAATTGGGAAAAGTTTCGCTGTAGTTTGGGAAAGTTTCACTACAGTGGCGGAAAGTTTCTCTGCAGTTGGGGAAAGTTTCACTGCATTGCATAAAAGATTTATTAGATCAAAACTTTATATATTAGCTTGCTTCCTATATTTTTAGTGATAAATTTCTGATTTTGAAATTGGAAAAAAAACACAGCAGAAGATCGAATTTGTGATAGTGGTAATGAAGATATTCAAGTAGATGACATGGAAGATGATCCTATTAAGCTTAGGACAAGGATGTCTCCATATGGGTTGTGCAACTTTCTACCAACTAT
>NCQV01070594.1:8979-22758 GCA_002740545.1 Lophocereus schottii
AAAAAAAAAAAAAAAAATTCTGCTGAGCTTCTCCAAGAGTAAAGCAGAGGTGTAGTAGGAAAAGTCTTTGTCTAATGCCCTTAACTAAGAGGGATAGTGGATGACAAGATCATTTGAATAGGTTATTTCAGTATTTGGATAAAGTGTGAGACAAAGAATAAGAAAAAAAAGAGGACGATTGCAATGTTTGGATGGTAATATGACATATAAACGCTACTTATATTGTAGAGAATTTCATTTTACACGGGTAATTTGAGATGTAAATGTTTATCTCCACAAAATTTATTCTTTTCTGGATCACCAAGAAAATTTGTGCCAACAAGGAGGCCAAAGTTTTGAGGATGAAGAAATTTTACTGTTGCAAAGAAAGATGATGCATATTAAGACCAAAGGTCCTGTGAGATGGAAAAAGGTTTAGCTATGGAGAACAAGGTGCTCTTCACATACATGATCATCACTTTCTTTCTGCTCTTGCGCAGAAATGTAAATTAGCAACATAGTCATGAATTAATAGCTAATAAGAGGTCCTACCGGGAGTCGAACGCAGGTCGTTGGATTCAAAGTCCAGAGTGCCAACCACTACACGATAGAGCCTCCTGTGGTTAAGGGATTGCATCATTGAATTTGAAGTACATTCTTCCACTGGTGAAAACAACAATGACTTTGTCCTACTGGAAGTACTAGAGTGCAGTACCAATGCAGTGGTGCTTATAATTTGATGTATAAGACTCAAATATCAAGCTAAGGAAAGTATGATCATATATTAGAAGCCAAGTCCAGAAATTTACACCTATTTAGATACGACGCCATTTACAAGCCAAAACCTCACATCTAAACACACTCAAAATTATAATGTGACATCGGTTGGTTAGATGCAATGTAAAATCGATTATGTAATACAACTAATAAAAAAAAGGAACGGGATAACAATTTCATTATTATAGTAACAAGGAAAAATCACTGCCAGGTACCTCACTTTGTGTGAAAATTATAACTAGGAGACCATGTTATTAAAATATATTTAAAGGTACACAACATTATATAGAAACTATTTTAAGGGGACAATTTATTATTTACATTTTCTTTTAAGCCCTTAAACTTTTCATATTTGCAAATGTACCCTCAATCCTTAAAAATTTACTTTTGAAAAATTGAAAAAAGTGTTTGTGGTTTTTTGCTCACTAATAGATCTCGACGTTCTCTTTCACCTGGTATCAGAGCCACGTGCACAAAAATAATTACAATTATTAAGCTAATTAATGACTAATTAAGCTAATTAACTATGATTAGCTAAGATTAATGCTTGAACTATCATTTGCTTGTCCTGGACTTAATTATTCACATATTGTTCATTCACCAGAAGGTAACATCTCATTAGCACCTCAATTAAACTATATCACTGATGTAATTTTAGAGTTAAAAGGTGAATTAGTTAAAATTAAGATTGAACTAAAACATCTTAAGAATCAGCTAACGGTTGTCCACCTTTCTCTTATTAACGAAGTTAGACATAGTGAAAAGCCTAGTCCTAGAACTAGCACTCCTTATCAGCATAAACATCCTTTTAAAAACCTAAAAAATAAGATTCCATTTCCTTTGTAAGAGATTAAAATCTAAAAAGAAGTAGAAGAACAATCTGGTGAAAAATCGACTGAAAAGAAAGAAAAAGAAGATGGAGTATGAAAAATATGGTCTTGAAGAACTACAAAAAATGTTCGATGAGGAATAAAATCTAGAAGAATTGAACAAAATAATGAGCGCAATTAGTGATAAATATGATGTCTTGTCTTATGACAATGAAAAGACTAATACTGTCCAATTAGAAGAAGAAATATATCAGCAGATAAATCTGATAAAATTAAGACATCTTAATGTTTTACCATTAGAAGAAATTAGAAGAAAACTTGACAAAAAATATGGTAAAATGATAAATGAGATCAATGAGATTGGGGAAGAGATTGACCTATATGAAACAGAGGCTAATCTAGTTAACAATGTCGTTCCTAAACCAGAAGAATTTGGTGAACTATCCAGAAGAAACACTCATTTTTTAAGATCTAGGTATGTTCCTGTAGGACGAACAAGTAATTTTTCCTTCGGGCTTGTCCCAAGGAAAACCACGACCTATGAAAAGATTGACTTTACCCCAATTAGTCAAACTGGTTATATCTTAAACATCGATGGAGCTCGTAATAGAGAAGAAATATTTGAGCACTGAAAAAGAGGAATGAACAGTGTTTTAAATTTAAATACTACATGGACTGCGGCAAACTTTCTAAATTATATCGAGCATAGTTTCTCTGATACTGTAGCTGACTGGTATGATTCCTTAAGTGAAGATGGTAAAAATACTTTAAAAATGATGGAAACACCAGCTGATATGTTTAGAAGTCTGTGCAAAGAAATTGAAACCGAATTCATCGGAGCTAAAATTGATTCTGAAGAAAAAGCACGAGAATGGCAAAGAAAAATTAACAACATAGAACTATGGGATATGAGATACTTAAAAATTATATTACAGAATTCAGTCAATATTATTACAAAATGGGGGCATAATGAAACCAATCTTGGCATGCTCTATGACAAATTATCATATCCTATAAATTCTGTAATTAATGAAAAGTACATGACATGACTTGAACGAACAGATGTTGTTGATACCCTTAATTTAAGAATTTTCTTTTTGCGAAAATTGATCAATGAACAATGTCTTGATCTTCAAAAGCAAAAGAAGATTAAGAAATAGTTCTCAACTTGCTGGGATTCACCTCACAAATGGGGGAAAGAATTTGAGAAAAGAAGAAAAAGAAAATTCTATAAAAAAAAAAGAGCTTTAACAAGTAAAGAGGCAAAAAATATAGAAGAAAATATTACAACAAACCAAGTCCTAAAAAGCATAGATTTTTTAGGAAAGCTACTTATTGCTTGGTAGGAAAAAACAACTGCAAATGTTGGGCATGTGGAGAAGTAGGATGTTATGCTAATGAATGTAAAAACAGAAAAAATAATAAACTTATTAAAACCTTAGGAAGCCTAGCTTATGTTAAGCTTAGTGAAGATGAGGCTTTAGACCTAGCCCTAGGTAACAACAAAGGAATTGTTGAAATTATAGACGACAATGAATATGAAGAAAGTGATTATGAAGAAACTAGCCATATGATAGAAAGTAGCTCAATTAGCCTTGGTAATCTTCAAGGAGAAAAGTTTGTGGTAGACAATGATCATGAAGAAGTCAAGAGAGATTGGGTTCGTCCCATAATCCAAAAGGATATGATCTATAAAAAATCCATTTTTCAATTAAAAAGCAAATGCGTATGTGAAATGATGGAAGGAGATCTTGAGATAAAGGATTGTGTATGACATTGGAGAAGTTAGTCTTATTAATTGAGAAAATATCCTTAAGCATAATAAAGATAGAAAGTATATGTACATCCACGTCGAAAGTGTCCAAGTTTAAATCACTCCATTACAATATTGTGGTAAAGATATTGATATTTACTCTGTAATATTAGGCATACCAAATTTAATAACCAGATAATCACAAGGGTAAAAACCAATTTATGTAATGGGTCAGTAGGTTTCAACTATCGACCTGGATATTATGTGAGTCTAAAGGATGAATTTGCAAAAAACTTCTTATCCCTTAAGATTAAAACAGTCGAGATGGACATAAAAAGAGGAGGATATCCTTTAAGGATATTTTGAAAAATTATCTACAAGCTAGATAATACGATAGATCCTAAGACTAAGGTAACAATGATAGAAGCAGAAAAATTTGAAAGTCCTAACCCCATGCAGAAGATCCAAAGAATCAAGTCTAACCCTCAAGATATAAAAATTGATCGTTCATGGATATCTAACTTTGCCAACCCTACAAAAATTAATAAGAAAAATGTAATAAAAATTGATGAGGAAGGAAAAATCGCCATTAAACCCCAATTATTAAGAAGTATGAGCACAAGGCTAGATTGGGAAGACGGATCTTCATCCGTTAAAGAAGAGCTTAAGGAAGATAATACAGTTAGCATGATCAGTAAAATGAGTAGGATGAGCTTTGAAGCTGTAAGACCCAGTTTAGACCGATTAACAAGTCTAGAAAGAAAGGTCATTGGATACAAAACTAGAACTGTTAGTGAACCAATCTATGAGGATGAATTAGTCAAAAATATGACCATGGAAATATCCTATGAAGCTACTAATGCAAACCCTAATAGCATCTATATCCCAATAAAGGTATGTTTAGAGGGATATAATAAATATAAATTGTGTGCCTACATAGATAGTAGTTGTTCTGTATGCTTTGGAAAAAGAACATTATTTTCTGAATTTATGTGGAAAAGAGCTAAAAATCCTTTACGAGTAAGAAAAGCTGATAATAGTGTTATGAGCCACAATGAAACCATAGAAGGATTATCCATAGAATTAAGAGGAGTTCAATGTATTATACCAGTACTATGGGCTACTAATTAACCCTCTCATGATATGATTATTGGGAATCATTTTCAAAGATTATATTCTCCATGCACCCAAACCATAAATCAAATAATATTTACAATTAATGGCCTCTCAGTTCCTATTGAAAAATTAAGTAAGGCTTACGCCCATCAGAAAATTGAATTTACACGCAGCCAGCGTGGTACGAAGGTAATGCCTGCACAACGAGAAGTAGCACTAACGATCTCATTACTCGAGTTATCTATTAAAGAGCAGATAATTGAATAACAAGAAAAATTATGCAAAGAACTCTATTATGACAATCTTCTGAAATTTTGGGATAAAGACAAAACATTTGCTAAAATCACTTTATTAAATCCCAACACTATCATCTGAGTTAAACAAATGATGAATACCCACCAGGACATTCAAGAGTATAATAAACAAATCAAAGAACTTCTGGGTAAAAGATTAATTAGAAACAGTAAGTGTCCTCATGCCAGTCCCACTTTCATAGTAAGAAATCATGCGGAGGAAAAAAGAGGAAAAGTTAGAATGGTAATCAATTACAAAAAGCTTAATGATAATATTGTCTTTGATGGTTATTATATTCTTAACAAAACAGTTTTTTTTAACAGAATTCAAGGAGCCTCTTGGTTCTCAAAAATGGATTGCAAAAGTGGTTATTGGCAGATAAAAATGGATGAGAAAAGTATCCCTTTAACTGCAGTTAGTGCCCTATAAGGACATTATGAATGGATGGTAATGCCATTTGGTCTTAAAAATGCACCCCAAGTATTCGAGAGAAGAATGGATAACATCTTCAAGGACCTTAGTCATTGTAGTTTAGTCTACATTGATGATATCCCTATCTTTTTCAGAACTATAGAGCAGCACAAAGACGATGTCTCAGCTGTCACCCAAAGATGCATTGATTATGGTATTATGCTTGGGAAAAACTGGTGCATTTATGCTGAACAAAAAATTGAGTTTTTGGGTCTAGAGATAAAAAGCTGGACAGATTATTCTACAAAAACACATTCTGAAAAAAGTAGACAATTTTTCTGAAAAAATTGAAGATAGAAAGCAACTAGAAAGGTTTCTTGGATGTCTTACCTATACTTCTGATTTCATTAAAGATTTAGCTAAACTAAGAAAACCATTATAGCAAAAACTCAAGAAAGATGTTAGCTGGACATGGACTATTAATGATACAAAGATTGTTCAAAATTTTAGGAAAATGTATAAAAATCTTTCTGTCCTTAATTTGTCTAACGAAGAAATGATTTAATTCTTGAGACAGATGCCAGCAATGAGCACAGCAATGAGCACTGGAGTGTGGTACTCAAAATCAAAGAAAGAGAAAAACTTTGCAAATATTACAGTGGAAACTTTAATAAAACAGAATGCAACTATCCCATGGTGGAAAAAGAAATTCTTGCAATCATAAGGAGAATTGAAAAATTCTTAACCTTTTTAGCCCTTAAACCTTTTCTCATTTGAACTGATTACAAAGGAATACTCAATTTTGTGAAAAAGAATTTATCAAATATTTAAGTGCAAGGATGACTTCTACGTTGGCAATTATGGTCTAACCAGTTTTCCTTCCTTATTGAACATATACAGGGATCAAAGAACTCTCTGGCAGACAGTCTAACTCGAGAACTCGTCAATGGTGATCATCAAAGCCGACCTCCTGCCACAAAAGGAGGAAATCCTTAATGAAATGCCACTTCTACTAGAACGGGTTACACCTTCTAGTAAAGTCCTTATTGATAACTTGGAATTCCATACAAAAAGTAGATCACGCTTTGGCCTACTTTCTACTACCTACCTAATAGCTCAAAGATTTTCCATTCTAGAATTACAAATTAGCTATTTTCGTTGTCCTTATGATATCCAAGAAAAAGTAAGTTCTCATATCCAAGAAAAATAGTTCAAGGAATGGTCTGCAGCTTGCGTCGACTTTTATCATCATTATTCTTATGACATTTGGGAGTCTTAGAGCACAACGATCTATTTTCCCAATAGATTTGGAGTCAGTGGCATTTGTTTCCCAACCAATTTAATATCTCACCAAGATCCTGTCTTCAAAGTCTGGACATATGGGATAGTTCTTTACTTCTCAGAAGTCGTAGATCCTAATTTTTCATTTTTCTCAACTTTAACTAAGTTCCAGCAATATATGTTCAAAACGTTTCATTGGATTCTTAAATCTCCTGAGGGACCAACAAAAATTCCAATTCGCAGATACTTAACTTTGGAGGTTTATAGCGCCCTGATTGAATATGAAAATGAAAAAGCCAAATCAGCCCATTATCTTATCCAAATTGTTGATTGTGATGATCCCAATGATCAACGACAAAATTAGATTCATGGAGATCCGGTACATATAGTTACTGATCCTGCATTGGCAAGGGCAATCGGGTTTTTCAACATTTATCATCAATGTTAGGCATTGATTGAAAAAGGAAAAACACTAATGCATTGTAGAAACACTACTTTTGCCTATAATAACGAATTCAATGATTATATAAAAGTGGACGGTGCAAAATTAGAAGATATTTTTGATTATCTCTTTGATATTGGAGCAGAAAAATTCTTATCAGTAGAAGGAAAGAAATATCTCCTTGAATTGTTTGAAGAGTATGATCCAGAGCATCTTAACCAAATTAATGAAGATTTTGATGAATATCTAGATAATGATGGTCTGAAAGATATAATTGGAGATGAAGGTATGCAGAATCTCAATAATGATGACTATTCTTGTCATTCTGAAAAGGCTATCCCACTAGTGTACTATTTTGACAAGTGTCTGGTTTGTAAAATAAAGTGTGTACTGTAGCCAATAGTGCACTGTAGACAACTGCAGTCATGTGAAAAAACTTTATGTACTGTAGCCTTTAGGGCATCCTATGTACCCTCATCCCCTCTATAAATAGAGAGGTCGAGAGTTGGGAAGGACACGGTCATTTGAGCATTCTTGAGCAAATGAGAAGTTAGGTTTCTCCGTTTCTCTATGAACAAGCATCTCTAATGATCTTAGCTTAAGTCCCTCTTCAAGCTTTCCATTATAATATTTCCACTTTCAAGCTTTTAATAAAAGAAGTTTCCTAGTGGAGAACGTTATCCAATTGAACCTTATGTCTTAAATATTATAATTTCTTGATTAAAGTTCCATTATCCTTGAAAAAGATTAAAAACTTGATTAGTGACTATGGTTTGAGGTAGGACACGAAACAAATTTATGCTGTACCTGATCTAAGGAAGGTGGGATTGAGATTAGCAATCTCTGTAAACCAAAAGCTAGAGGAACGCCGGAGTCCAGCGCCGACTACGTTGAAGTAACGATCAAAACTCTCTAATTAAGTTTTAATTATTTTGCTAAGCATGGTAGGTCTATAACCATAAAAATTATAATATATAAGATATAAGTAGTAGATTGTGATAACTAGTACCAGTAAAGTCATTATAAGAAGTTAAATCAATTAAAACAAGCATATTTCCTGAAAAAGCCTCTAAAAATAGCTTATTTATATGTTTTTCCTATTTCAGGGACTATTCTGTAATTTCTAAAAAGTTCAGGGACTAAGTTGTAAAGAAAAACTTCAACCAGTAACTATTTCAAAAAAATATCATCCCTTATTAATAGTTTACCTAAAATAGTAGGCACTTTAAAATACATTATAAAAAGATTGACCCCTAATAATTATTTTCGAAGAATTAAGGTACCATAGTGTCACAAATTGTAGTAATAATCATAGCATGTGTAATGTGTAAGTAACATAGAAAATAGATGCAAAGAATTACAGGATCCTTCAACAAGACCCTTGTTCATAAAACCTCTTAGTCCAAAGTATGATTACACCTCAAAAATTAAAATTGGAATCTTCATTACAATTCACAAGCATTTGCAGTTAGCCTTGAGCAATGAAGGTGATATTACAAATGCAACACTATTGTAACAATGTCGCGTTGGCCGAGTGGTTAAGGCGCATGCCTGCTAGCTACATGGGGTTTCCCCAAGAGAGTCTAAATCTCTCAGATGACGATCTTCTTAGTTTTCCCCCTCTTATTTTCCCCCCTATGTCTCACGCTCAGCCTTCATTTTTTCTACTTCTCTGTGCACGTAGTCCTTTTTGTCGTTCTGCTTTTAAGCAAATCCTAATTTATGCATCTAGATTCCCCTCATTCTCCAGTCGCTGCAGACAAGGAACACAACAAAAAAATGCCACTGAGCTTTTCCAAAAGTAAAGCAGGAGATGTAGTAGGAAAAGTCTTTGTCTAATGCCCTTAATTAAGAGAGACGGTGGATGACAAGATCACATAAATAGGGTATTTCAGTATTTCTGTATTTGGATGAAATGCAGGACAAAGAAAAAGAAAAAAAAGGAGGATTGCGATGTTTGGAAGGTAATATGACATATAAACACTGCTTGTGTTGTAAAGAATTTCACTTTACACAGACGATTTGAGATGTAAATGTTTGGAAAAACAAAATTTATTCTTTTCTGGATCGCTAACAAATTTGTGCCAACAAGGAGGCCAACGTTATGAGGATGAGAAATTTTACTGTTGCAAAGAAAAATGACACATATTAAAATCAAAGGTCTTGTGACATGGCAAAAGGTTTAGCTATGGAGAACAAGCACGACCATCACTTTCTTTCTCCTTTCTCTCCAAAAAGTCATTACATGGAAATGTAAATCAGCAAAGTAGATATAAACTAATTGTCAATAAGAGGTCCTACCACCGGTAGTCGAACCCAGGTTGTTGGATTGAAAGTCCAGAGTGCTAACCACTACACCATAGAACTTCCTATTGTTAAGGGATTACGTCATTAAATTTAAAGTACACTCTTCCACTGGTGAAAACAACAATGACTTTTTCCTACTGGAAGTACTAGCGTGTAGTACCAATGCAGTGGTGTTCATAGTTTGGTGTATAAGACTTAAATACCAAGCAAAGTAAAGGAAATCTTGATCATATATTAGAAGCTAAGTCCAGAAATTTACACCTATTTATATACGAGGCCATTTACAAGCCAAAACCTGACATCTAAACACACTCAAAATTATAGTGTGACATTGGTTGGTCAGATGCAATGTAAAATCGATTATATAATACAACTAATCGAAAAAAAGGAACAGGATAACAATTTCATTATTATGGTAACAATCATAGCATCTGCAATGTGACATCAACGTGGTAAACAGGTGCAAAGAATTATTGGATCCTTCAATAAGACCTTCCATTCATAAAACCTCTTAATCGAAAGTATGATTAACACCTCAAAAATTAAAATTGGAATCGTTATTGCAATTCACAAGCATTTGCAACTGGCCTTGAGCAATGAAGTTGATATTACAAATGCAACACTATTGTAGCAAAGTCGCTTTGGCCAAGTGGTTAAGGCGTGTGCCTGCTAAGTACATGGGGTTTCTCCGCGAGAGTTCGAATCTCTCAGGTGGCGATCATCTCACTTTTTCCTCTCTTATTTTTCACCCCACGTCTCACTCTCAACCTTCATTTTTTCTACTTCTTTGTGCACGTAGTCCTTTTTATCTTCTGCTTTTAAGCAAATCCTAATCTATGCATCCAGATTCCCCCATTCTTCAGTCACTGTAGACAAGGAACATAACAAAAAAAAGGGTACTGAGCATCTCCAAGAGTAAAGCAGGAGGTGTTGTAGGAAAAGTCTTTGTCTAATGCCCTTAATTAAGAGGGTCGGTGGATGGCAAGATCACATAAATAGGGTATTTTAGTATTTCTATATTTGGATGAAGTGCAGGACAAAGAATAAGGGAAAAAAAAGGAGGATTGTGATGCTTGGAAGGTAATCTGACATATAAATGCTGCTTATGTTGTGAAGAATCGCATTTTACACGGATGATTTGAGATGTAAATGTTTGTCACACCAAAATATATTCTTTTCTGGATCGCCAACAAAATCTGTGTTAACAAGGAGGCCAACGTTCTGAGGATGAAGAAATTTTATTGTTGCAAAGAAAGATGACGAATATTAAGACCAAATATCCTGTGAGATGGTAAAAGGTTTAGCTATGAAGAACAAAGTGCACTTCACATACATGATCATCACTTTCTTTCTCCTCTCTCTTAAAAGAGTTGTTGCTGGGAAATATAAATTAGCATTGTAGTTTGAACTAACAACCAATAAGAGGTGCTATCGGGAGTCGAACCCATGTCACTAGATTCAGGGCCCAACCTCTTATAGTTAAGGGATTGCATCATTGAATTTAAAGTACACTCTTCCACTGGCGAAAACAACAATGACTTCGTCCTACTGGAAGTACTAGTGTGTAGTACCAATGCAGTGATGCTTATAATTTGATGTATAAGACTGAAATACCAAGCTGAGTAAAGGAAAGTATGGCCATATATTAGAAGCTAAGTCTAGAAATTTACAACTATTTATATACGAGGCCATTTACAAGCCAAAACTTGACATCTAAACACACTCAAAATTATAATGTGACATCGGTTGGTCAGATACAATGTAAGATCGATTGTGTAATACAACTAATCGAAAAAAAAGGAACAGGATAACAACTTCATTATTATGGTAACAATCATAGCATGTGCAATGTGATAGCAACATGGTAAACGGATGCAAAGAATTACTTGATCCTTCAATAAAACCTCCCATTCATAAAACCTATTAATCCAAATTATGATTAACACCTTAAAAATTAAAATTGGAATCATCATTGTAATTTGCAAGCATTTACATGGCATTACAAATGCCCCCATTTTTTACCCCTATGTCTCATGCTCAGCCTTCATTTTTTCTACATCTCTGTGCACGTAGTCCTTTTTATCATTATGCGTTTAAGCAAATCCTAAAATATGCAGCAGATTCCCCTCATTCCCCAGTCACCGTAGACAAGGAACTTAATAAAAAAATGCTATTGAGCAAATCCAAGAGTAAAGCATGAGGTGTAGTAGGAAAAGTCTTTGTCTAATTCCCTTAATTAAGGAGGACGGCACGGTGAATGACAAGATCATATAAATAGGGTATTTCAGTATTTGGATGAAGTACAGGACGAAGAATAAGAAAAAAAGAGGAGATTGCGATATTTGGAAGGTAATCTGACATATAAACGCTACTTATGTTGTAAAGAATTTCATTTTACACGGGTAATTTGAGACATAAATGTTTGTCACAACAAAATTTATTCTTTTCTAAATCGCCAACAACATCTATGCTAACAAGGAGGCCAACATTCTGAGGATGAAAAAATTTTACTGTTGCAAAGAACGATGACGCATATTAAAAGAGTCATTGCAGGAACATGTAAATTAGCAATGTAGTTATAAAGTAATAACTAATAAGAGGTCCTACCAAGAGTCAAACCCAGATCGCTGGATTAAAAGTCCAGAGTGCTAACCACGACACCGTAGAACCTCCTACTAGAAGTACACTCTTCCATTGGCGAAAACAACAATGACTTCGTCCTACTAGAAGTACTAATGTAAAGTGCCAATGCAGTGGTGTTTATAATTTGATGCATAAGACTCAAATACCAAGCTAAGCAAAAGAAATTATGATCTTATATTGGAAGCTAAGTTTAGAAATTTACACCTATTTATATATGAGGCCATTTACAAGCCAAAATTTGACATCTAAACACACTCAAAATTATAATGTGACATCGGTTGGTTAGATGCAATGTAAGATCCATTGTGCAATACAACAAATCAAAAAAAAAAAGGAACGGGATAACAACGTCATTATTATGGTAACAATCATATCCATTGCAATGTGATAGCAACACAGTAAACAGATGCAAAGAATTTCTTGATCCTTCAATACGACCTCCTGTTAATAAAATCTCTTAATACAAAGTGTGATTAACACCTCAAAAATTAAAATTGAAATCGTCATTGCAATTCGCAAGCATTATAGTTGGCCTTGAGCAACGAAGGTGACATTACAAATGTAACACTATCCTAACAAAGTCGCTTTGGCCGAGTGGTTAAGTCGTGTACCTACTAAGTACATGGGGTTTCCTCGTGAGAGTTCGAATCTCTCAGGTAATGAGCTTCTTACTTTTGCCCCCTTTTATTCTCCCTCCATGTCTCACACTCAGCATTCATTTTTTCTACTTCTCTGTGCACATAGTCCTTTTTATCCTTCTGCTTTTAAACAAATCCTAATATACACAACTAGATTCCCCCTATTATCTAGTTGCTACAGACAAGGAACACAATAGAAAGAATGCCACTGAGCTTCTCTCAGAGGAGGGTTCGATGTTTGGAAGGTAATTTGACATATAAATGCTACTTATGTTGTAAAAAATTTGATTTTACACGGGCGATTTGAGATGTAAATGTTTGTCACAAGCAAATTTATTCTTTTCTGGGTCACCAACAAAATTTGTCCTAGCAAGGCAGCCAACATTTTGAGGATGAGGAAATTTCACTGTTGCAAAGAAAGATGACGCATATTAAAACAAAAGATCATGGGAGATGGCAAAAGGTTTAGCTATGGAGAACAAGGTGCTCTTCTCATACATGATCATCACTTTCTTTCCCCTCTTTCTCAAAAGAGTTGTTGCAGGGAAATATAAGTTGGCAACGTAGTTATAAACTAACAGCCAATAAGAGGTCCTACCGGGACTTGAAGCCAGGTCGCTGGATTCAAAGTCCAGAGTGCTAACCACTACACCATATAACCTCCTATGGTTGAGGGATTGCATCATTAAATTTAAAGTACCCTCTTCCACTGGCGAACACGACAATGACTTTGTCCTATTGGAAGTACTAGTGTGCAGTACCAATGTAGTGGTGCTTCTAATTTGATGTATAAGACTCAAATACCAAGCTAAGTAAAGGAAAGTATTATATATCAGAAGGTAAGTCCAGAAATTTACTCCTATTTACATACAAGGCCATTTACAAGTCAAAACCTAACATCTAAACACACTAAAAATTATAATGTGACATCAATTAGACAGATGCAATGTAAAATTGATTGTGTAATACAACTAATAGAAAAAAAAAGGAACAAGATAACAAATTCATTATTATTGTAACAATTATAACAGGTGCAATGCGATAGCAACGTGGTAAACAGGTGCAAAGAATTACTTGATCCTTCAATAAGGCCTCCCGTTCATAAAACCTATTAATCCAAAGTATGATTAACACCTCAAAAATTAAAATTGGAATCGTCATTTCAATTCAGAAGCATTTAGATTGGCCTTGAGCAATGAAGGTGACATTACAAATGCAACACTATTGTAACAAAGTCGCTTTGGCTGAGTGGTTAAGCCGTGTGCCTGCTAAGTACCTGGGGTTTCCTTGCGAGAGTTTGAATCTCTC
>NCQV01070594.1:22766-32948 GCA_002740545.1 Lophocereus schottii
ATCTTCTCACTTTTTCCCCCTCTTATATATCCCCCCATGTCTCACACTAGACTTCATTTTTTCTACTTGTTTGAGCACATAGCTCTTTTTATCGTTATGTTTTTAAGCAAATCCTAATATATGCAGTTAGATTCCCACCATTCTCCAGGCGTTGCAGACAAGGAACACAACAAAAAAATTGCTGCTGAGCTTCTCCAAGTGTAATGCTGGAGGTGCAGTAGGAAAAGTCTTTGTCTAATGCCCTTAATTAAGAGGGACGGTGTATGACAAGATCATATAAATAGGGCATGTCAGTATTTGGATGAAGTGCGGGCAAAGAATAAGAAAAAAAAACAGAGGATTGCAATGTTTGGGAGGTAATCTGACATATAAACACTGCTTGTAATGTAAAAAATTTCATTTTACACGGGCGATTTGAGATGTAAATCTTTGTCACAAAAAGATTTATTCTTTCATGGATCGCCAACAAAATCTATGATAACAAGGTGGCCAACGTTCTGAGGATGAAGGAATTTTATATTGTGTGATAACAAATGCAAAGATTTACTTGAACATTCAATAAGACCTCCCGTTCATAAAACCTCCCAATCCAAAGCATGATTAGCACCTCAAAAATTAAAATTGGAATCGTCTTGCAATTTGCAAGCATTTGCAATTGGCCTTGAGCAATGAAGGTGATATTACAAACGCAACAATTTTTTAACAAAGTCGTTTTAGCCGAGTGGTTAAGGCGTGCACCTACTAAGTACATGGGGTTTCCCTGCGAGCATTCGAATCTCTCAGGCGATGATCTCTCACTTTTTTCCCCTTCTTACTCTTCCCCTCACGTCTCACGTTCAGCCTTCATTTTTTCTACTTCTCTATGCAGGTAGTCCTTTTTATCGTTCTACTTTTAAGGAAATCCTAATATGTGAAGCCAGATTCACCCTATTCTCCAGTCACTCCAGACAAGGAACACAACGAAAAAAATGCTACTGGGCTTCTCCAAGAGTGAAGCAGAAGGTGTAGTAGGAAAAGTCTTTGTCTAATGCCCTTAATTAAGAGGGATAATGGATGACAAGAACAAATAAATAGGGTATTTCAGTATTTGGATGAAGTGCGGGAGAAAGCATAAGAAAAAAAGAGGAGGATTGCGATGTTTGGAAGGTAATCTAACATATAAACGCTGCTTACATTGTAAAGAAGTTCGCTTTACACGAGCAGTTTGAGATGTAAATGTTTGTCACAACAAAATTTATTTTTTTTGAATCGCTAACAAAATTTGTGCTAACATGGAGGCCAACTTTATGAGGATGAAGAAATTTTACTGTTGCAAAGAAAGATGATGCATATTAAAACCAAAGGTCAAGTGAGATCGCAAAAGGTTTAGCTATGGAGAACAAGGTGCTCTTCACATACATGATCATCACTTTCGTTCTCTCCTCTCTCAAAAGAGGTGTTGCACGGAAATATAAATTAGCAATGTAGTTATGAACTAATAACCAATAAGAGGTCCTACCAGGAGTTGAACCCAGGTTGCTGGATTCAAAGTCCAGAGCACTAACCACTACACCATAGAACCTCCTCTGGTTAAGGGACAGCATCATTAAATTTAAAGTACACTCTTCCACTGGCGAAAACATCAATGACTTTTTCCTACTAAAGTACTAATGTGTAGTACCAATGCTGTGGTGTTCATAATTTGATGTATAAGACTCAAATACCAAGCCAAGTAAAGGAAAGCATGATCATATATTAGAAGCTAAGTCCAGAAATTTACACCTATTTATATACGAGGCCATTTACAAGCCACCACCTGACATCTAAATGCACTCAAAATTATAATCTGACATCGTTTGGTCAGATGTAATGTAAATCGAGTGTGTAACGCAACTAATCGTAAAAAAAAGGAATGGGATAACAACTTCACTGTTATGGTAACAATCATAATAGGTGCAATGTGATAGCAACATGGTAAATCGATGTAACGAATCACTTTATCCTTTAATAAGACCTCCCGTTCATAAAACCTCTTAATCTAAAGTATGATTAACACCTCAAACATTAAAATTGGAATCGTCATTGCAATTCGCAAGCAATTATAGTTGGCCTTGAGCAATGAAGGTGACATTACACACACAACACCATCGTAGAAAAGTCACTTTGGCCGAGTGGTTAAAGCGTGCCTGCTAAGCACATGGGGTTTCCCCGCGAGAGTTTGAATCTCTCAAGCGACGATCTTCTCACTTTTTCCCCCTCTTATTCCCACCATGTCTTATGCTCAGCCTTCATTTTTTCTACTTCTCTATGTACGTTGTCCTTTTTATCGTTTTGCTTTTAAGAAAATCCTAATATATGCATCTATATTCGCCCCACGCTCCAGTCACTACAGACAAGGAGCACAACAAAAAACAAAACGCTACTGAGCTTCTCCAAGAGTAAAGCAGGAGAAAAAGTCTTTGTCTAATGCCCTTAATTAAGAGGGACGACAGATGACAAGTTCATATAAATAGGGTATTTCAGTATTTGGATGAAGTGCAAGATAAAGAATAAGAAAAAAAGAGGAGGATTGCGATGCTTGGAAGGTATTCTAACATATGAATGCTGCTTATGTTGTAATGAATTTCATTTTACACGGGCAATTTGAGATGTAAATGTTTGTCATAACAAAATTTGTTCTTTTCTGGATTGCCAACAAAATCTGTGTTAACAAGGAGGCCAACGTTCTAAGGATGATGAAATTTTACTGTTGCAAAGAAAGATGACATATATTCAAACCAAAGGACCTGTGAGATGGCAAAAGGTTTAGCTATGGAGAGCAAGGTGATCTTCACATACATTATCATTACTTTCTTTCTCCTCTCTCTCAAAAGTGTCGTTGCAGGGAGATATAAATTAGCAATGTAGTTGAGAACTAATAACCAATAAGAGGTCGTACCTGGAGTCAAACCTAGGTTGCTGGATTCAGAGTCAAAAGTGCTAAGCATTACACCATTAAACCTCCTATGGTTAAGGGATTGCATCATTAAATTTAAAGCACACTCTTCCACTAGCGAACACAACAATGACTTTGTCCTACTAGAAGTACTAGTGTGCAGTACCAATGCGGTGGTGCTTATAATTTGATGTATAAGAGCCGAATGCCAAGCTAAGTACAGGAACGCATGAGCTTATATTACAAGCTAAGTCCAAAAATTTACACCTATTTATATACGAGGCCATTTACAAGCCAAAACCTGGCATCTAAACACACTCAAAATTATAATGTGACATTGGTTGGTTAGATGCAATGTAAGATCGATTGTCTAATACAACTAATCGAAAAAAAGGAACGGCATGACAACTTCATTATTATGGTAACAGTCATAGCATGTGCAATGGGATAGCAACACGGTAAACAGATGTGAATAATTACTTGATCCTACAATAAGACCTCCTATTCATAAAACCTCTTAATGCAAATTATAATTAACACCTCAAAAATTAAAATTGGAATTGTCATTGCAATTCGCAAGAATTTATAGTTAGCCTTGAGCAATGAAGGTGACATTACAAATGCACCACTATCATAGCAATGTCGCTTTGGCCGAGAGGTTAAGGCATGTGCTTGCTAAGTACTTGGGGTTTCCCCGTGAGAGTTCGAATCTCTCAAGTGGTGATCTTCTCACGTCCCCCTCCACGTTTCACGCTCAGCCTTCATTTTTTTCACTTCTCTGTGCATGTAGCCCTTTTCATCTTTCTGCTTTAAAGCAAAACCTACTATATGCAACCAGATTCCCCCCCCATTCTCCAGTCATTGTAGACAAGGAACATAACAAAAAAAAAATGCTACTGAGCTTCTCCAAGAGTAAAGCAGGAGGTGTAGTAGCAAAAATCTTTGTCTAATGCCCTTAATTAAGAGGGATTGTGGATGACAAGATGATATAAATAGGGTATTTCAGTATTTGGATGAAGTGCAGGGGCAAAGAGTAAGAAAAGAAGGAGGATTGCGATGTTTGGAAGGTAATATGACATATAAACACTGCTTATGTTGTAAAGAATTTCATTTTACACGAGCAATTTAAGATGTAAATGTTTGTCACAGTAAAATTTATTCTTTTCTAGGTCGCCAACAAAATTTGTCCCAACAAGGAGGCCAACGTTCTGAGGGTGAAGAAATTTTGCTGTTGCAAAGAATGTTGACACATATTAAAACCAAAGGTCTGTGAGATAGCAAAAGGTTTAGCTACGGTGAATAAGGTGCTCTTCACATGCATGATCATCACTTTCCTTCTCTCCTCTCTCAAAAGAGTTGTTGCACAGAAATATAAATTAGCAATGTAGCTATGAAGTAATAACTAATAAGAGATCCTATTGGGAGTCGAATCCATGTGGCTAGATTTAAAGTCCAGAGTGCTAACCACTACACCATAGAACCTCCTATAGTTAAGGGATTGCATCATTAAATTTAAAGTACACTCTTCCACTAGCGAACACATCAATGACTTTTTCCTACTGGAAGTACTAGTGTGTAGCACCAATGCAATGGTGTTCATAATTTGATGTATAAGACTCAAATACCAAGCCAAGTTAAGGAAAGTATGATCATATATTAGAAGCTAAGTCTAAAAATTTACACCTATTTATATACGAGGCCATTTATAAGCCACCACCTGACATCTAAGCACACTCAAAATTATAATCTGACGTCGGTTGGTCAAATGTAATGTAAAATCGATTGTGTAATGCAACTAATCGTAAAAAAAGGAATGGGATAACAACTTCAATATTATGGTAACAATCATAACAAGTGCAATGTGATAGCAACATGGTAAACCGATGCAAAGAATCACTTTATCCTTCAATAAGACCTCCCGTTCATAAAACCTCTTAATCCAAAGTATGATTAACACCTCAAACATTAAAATTGGAATCATCATTGCAATTCGGAAGCAATTATAGTTGGCCTTGTGTAATGAAGGTGACATTACACACGCGACACTATCGTAGAAAGTCCACTTTAGGCGAGTGGTTAAAACGTGTCTGCTAAGCACCTGGGGTTTGCCTGCGAGAGTTTGAATCTCTCAGGGGACGATCTTCTCACTTTTTTCCCCCTCTTATTCCCCCCACGTCTTATGCTCAGCCTTTATTTTTTCTACTTCTCTGTGTACATTGTCCTTTTTATCGTTCTGCTTTTAAGCAAATCCTAATATATGCATTCATATTCCCCCCACGCTCCAGTCACTGCAGACAAGGAACACAAAAAAAAAAAAAAAAAAAAAAAAAATGCTACTGAGCTTCTTCAAGAGTAAAGCAGGAGGTGTAGTAGGAAAAGTCTTTGTCTAATGCCCTTAATTAAGAAGGACAGTGGATGAGAAGGTTATACAAATAGGGTATTCCAATATTTAGATGAAGTGCGGGACAAAGAATAAGAAAAAAAGAGGAGGATTGCGATGTTTGGAAGGTTGTTGGAGAGATCCAAGGAAGGAGCCCACTTCAACCAAGGTCCACAATAATAAGCCAAAGTGAGGTTCTACCCTAAAACCAATTGGTAATAGGAGGAACAGCCCACCTGACTTATATATCATGACCCTTCTTTTCAAACTCCCGATGTGGGATTTCATTACTCACGTGTGATATTCCCAATAATCTCCCCCTTACACATGAATCTCTTCCACACCACACCAACGCACAAGCTCCCCCTTGAGCGGAAGCCTTTACCAAGGTGTCAAGCCACCATCAAAAGCTTATCCACACCATCGAGCCACGCTGCAGCACATGTATTACTGCTCGATCAACAACTGCGTGTCACTTTACCAAGCTCGTTCATGGGGTCCACCATGCCACACCTTTGTTACCTAGCCGAACACACCATTGGCTCTGATACCACTTGTTGGGAGATCTAAGGAGGGAGCCCACTTCAACCAAGGTCCATGACAACAAGCCCAAGTGAGGTTCCATCTCAAAACTAATTGGCTCTGGTTGAGAACCAATCTGGGAAAAAGATCAAGAAACTTAGGACTGACAATGGTCTTGAGTTTATTGAGTCAGAATTTGATGAGTTCTGCGCGGTGAATGGCATAGCTAGGCATAATACTTTGGTTGGAAAACCACAGCAAAATGGAGTTGCAGAACAAATCAATAGGACTCTATTAGAGAAAGCTCGATGTATGCTTTCCAATGCAGGGTTTTGGGATCGCAAAGCTTTCTAGGCTGAGGCTATTTCTACAGCCTGCTACTTGGTGAATCGATCACCATACACCTCCATCGATTTTCAGATTCCAGAAGAAGTATGGTCAGGCCTGCTGATTATTCTAGTTTGAAAATATTTGTATGTCCTGTGTATGCCCATGTGAATAATGAAAAATTAGCCCCTAGGGTTGTCAAATGTATGTCTCTTAGATATGCATCTGAGTTTAAAGGATACCGTATGTGGTGTCCTGAGTCTAAGAAAGTCATTCAGAGCAAGGATGTAACTTTTGATGAGATTGCTATTTTATCTTCTGGAAAGGATTCTGTTGTTTCTTCCACTGGTGCAAGTGATCATAAGGATACCAGTATGAAAATAGAAGTGGAGACCGTTGCAGCTCAAGATGGAGCTGCTAATCAGCCTAACAGGGAGGCCCAGGTTACTGACACTATCAGTTCTGATCAGCCTCTGGTGGAGGTTACTCACTCTATTACTCATGATCGTCCTTGGAGGGAGATCAGGAGGCCTGCTCAGTACAATGATGATGAGGGACTGATAGCATATGCACTTTTAGTTGCAGAAGAGGTGCCTAAAGGTGTGGAACCTTCAACCTATACTGAAGCAATCTCCTACCCAAGTTCACCTAATTGGATCCCAGCTATGCAAGAGGAAATGAAGAGTTTATAAAGGAATCGGACTTGGGAACTATGTGAGCTACGTAAAGGCCGAAGAGCCTTAACTACCAAATAGATCTATAACAAAAAGGAGGGCATTCTTGGAGTTGAAGATGCAAGGTGAAAAGCACGCCTGGTTGTTCGTGGTTGCAACCAGAAGGAAGGTATTAATTAGACATACCTCCATTAGAGTGCTTCTTGCATTTGTTGCGTTGTTTGATCTGGAGTTGGAGCAGCTTGATGTGAAGACTGCATTCCTTCATGGGGAGTTGGAGGAGGAGATCTACATGAGGCAACCCGAAGGTTTTGCTGCTCCTGGGAAGGAACAACTAGTGTATAGGTTGAAGAAGTCCTTGTATGGACTTAAGCAGGCTCCTAGGAAGTGGTACAAAAGGTTTGACACCTTCATGATTGGACAAGAATACACATGCAGCCGATATGATAATTGTGTGCATTTTAGACAATGTTCTGATGGTTCCTTCATTTACTTACTATTGTATGTTGACGATTTGTTGATTGCCTCTAAGGATAAGTCCTTGATCAGCAAGTTGAAATCTTAACTCAGTGAGGAGTTTGAGATGAAGGACCTGGGTGCAGCAAAGAAAATTCTAGGTATGGAGATTCAGAGAGATCGAAAGGCTAGTAAGCTTACTTGTCTCAAGGACAATACCTTGAGAAAATACTAGGCAGATTTAATATGGGTAACTGTAAGGTAGTTTCCACACCCCTTGCCGCACATTTCAAATTGTATGCTGAGTGTTGTGCACAATCTGAGGAGGACATAGATAGAATATCTAATGTCCCTTATTCTAGTGCTGGTGGTAGTTTGATGTATGCTATAGTATGCACTAGGCCAAACTTGTCACATGCTTGAGTGTGGTAAGTAGGTATATGCATAATCTTGGAAAGGATCATTGGGAAGCTGTGAAGTGGATCCTTCGCTATGTGAAGGGTATTGTTAATAAGGGGTTAGTGTTTGATAGAAATAAAGCTGCTACATATGATGTTGCAGGCTTTGTTAATTCTGACTATGCTGGTGATCTTGATAGGAGAAGGTCCATATTTGGGTATATCTTCACTATGTGTGCAGGTGCTATCTCTTGGAAAGCATCGCTTCAGTCTATTACAGCTCTATGTACTACAGCGGCTGAGTACGTTGCTACTACTGAAGGAGTGAAGCAAGCTACTTGGTTGAGGGGTCTCGTTACTGAGCTTGGAGTTCCACAGGCTACCACTATGATGTTTCTGATAGTCAAAGTGCCATTCACCTGACTATGAATGATGCCTACAATTCAAAGACCAAGCACATCAGTGTCAAGTATCACCATGTCAAAGATATAGTTGCTGCAGGGGAAATAGTTGTGAGAAAAGTTCATCTTTTGGAGAATCTTACAGATATGTTGACCAAGCCTCTACCTATAGCTACGTTCGAGCATTGCTTGGACTTAGTTGGCATTCACAGTATTTGAGTACCCTTCAGGGCATTGCCCCTTAGGGGGCGTTACCCTTCGGGGTGCAATGATGGTGTTAAAGAGATGATGACTGGAGATTTCGGTCCAAGGTGGAGATTGTTGGGTTTCGTGGCCCAAAATCCAAGAATTGGCACGGTGGGACCGTGTTAGATGACACGGACGTGTCAGGCTGAAGAAGCAGAATGTCGAAGGAGGGCAAAAAAAAGGGCACGGTCATGCCACCATGGCACAGGCCGTGCCACATGGCACGGTCGTGCCGCGCTCAGTTCAGGCGCGGGTTTTTTTTCTAGCGGCTAGGGTTTGCTTTGGCGTGCAGTCTTCTTGGCGGTCAGGGTTTTTTTCTAGGGGTAAAATCCTAGACTTTTACACCCCAGATAGAGAGGCCTTGTCTAGGATCTAAAATCATCCTTGAATCCCTAAACACATTATGAGGTAGAGAGACTTTGAGAGAGACTACAAGAGAGGTTGTAATTTTGCTATTGGATCGAATCAGCTGTTGTGATTGTGATCATTTTATACTCTCCCTGCCCATATAGTGGATTGATTGTGCTCGTCACCGTCTGTGGTTTTTTCCCGCATTGGGTTTCCACGTAAATCTTATGTGTCATTGCTTTGTTCTTCTTATCGTTCTTTAAGTTTCTGAATATCTATTTCATCCTATTGCTTCCGCCATTAGTTTGTTCTAATTCCTAACAAAGGTAATCCGACATATAAACGCTGCTTATATTGTAATGAATTTCATTTTACACGGGCGATTTGAGATGTAAATGTTTGTCACAACAAATTTATTCTTTTTTGGATCGCCAACAAAACCTGTGTTAACAACGGGGCCAATGTTCTAAGGATGAAGAAATTTTATGTTGTAAAGAAAGATGACGCATATTAAAACCAAAGGACCTGTGAGATGGCAAAAGGTTTAGCTATGGAGAACAAGATGATCTTCACATACATGATCATTACTTTCTTTCTCCTCTCTCTCAAAAGAGTCGTTGCAGGGAAATAGAAATTGGCAATGTAGTTATGAACTAATAACCAATAAGAGGTCCTACCGGGAGTCAAACCTAGGTCGTTGGATTCAGAGTCAAAAGTGCTAAGCACTACACTATAGAACCTCCTATGGTTAAGGGATTGCATTATTAAATTTAAAGTACTCTCTTCCACTAGTGAACACAACAATGACTTTGTCCTATTGGAAGTGCTAGTGTGCAGTACCAATGCGGTGGCGCTTATAATGTGATGTATAAGACTCAAATGGCAAGCTAAGTAAAGGAAAGTATGAGCTTATATTAGAAGCTAAGTCTAGAAATTTACATCTATTTATATACGAGGCCATTTACAAGCCAAAACCTGACATCTAAACACACTCAAAATTATAATGTGATATTGGTTGGTCAGATGCATTGTAAGATCGATTGTCTAATACAACTAATCGGAAAAAAGGAACGGGATAACAACTTCATTATTAGGATAAATGACTGTCAGGTACCCCACTTTGTGTGAAAATTATAACTAGGGGACCACATTATTAAAATATATTTAAAGGTACACAACATTCTATGGAAACTATTTTAAGCCCTTAAATTTTTCATACTTACAAATCTACCCTCAATCCTTAAAAACTTACTTTCGAAAAATTAAAAATTGTGTTTGTGGTTTTTTGCTCACCAATAAATCTCGACGTTCTCTTTCATATGGTATCAGAGCCATGTACCCAAAAATAATTGCGATTATGAAGCTGATTAGTGACTAATTAAGCTAATTAGCTGTGATTAGCTAAGATTAATGCTTGAACTATCATCTGCTTGTCCTGGACCTAATTATTCACATATTGTTAATTCACCGGAAGGTAATATCTCATTAGTACCTCAACTAAACTATATCACTGATA
>NCQV01070594.1:32991-45052 GCA_002740545.1 Lophocereus schottii
ACTAAAAGATCTTAAGAATCAGCTAACGGTTGTCCACCTTCCTCTTATTAACAAAGTTAGACATAGTGAAAAGCCTAATCTTAGAACTACCACTCCTTATCAGCATAAATATCCTCTTCAAAATTCAAAAAACAAGATTCCATTTACTTTGCAAGAGATTAAAATTCAAAAAGAAGTAGGAGAATAATCTGATGAAAAATCGATTGAAAGAAAGAAAAAGAAGATGGAGTATGAAAAATATGGTCTTGAAGAACTACAAAAAATATTCAATGAGGAACAAAATCCAAAAGAATTAAATAAAATAATGAGCGCAATTAGTGATAAATATGAAGTCTTGTCTGATGACAATGATGAGACTAATATTGTCCAAATAAAAGAAGAAATATATCAGCAAATGAATCTGATAAAATTAAGAGATCTTAATGTTTTGCCATTAGAAGAAATTAGAAGAAAACTTGACAAAAAATGTGGTAAAATGATTAATAAAATTAATGAGATTGAGGAAGAGATTGACCTATATGAAACAGAGACTAATCTAGTCAAGAATGTCGTTCTTAAACCAGAAGAATTTGATGAACCATCCAGATGAAACACTCATTTTTTAAGACCTAGGTATGTTCCTGCAGGACGAATAAGTAATTTTTCCTTCGGGTTTATCCCAAGGAAAATCACAATCTATGAAGAGATTGGTCTTACCCCAATTAGCCAAACTGATTATATTTTAAACATTGATGGGGCTCGTAGTAGAGAAGAAATATTTAAGCACTGGAAAAGAGGAATGAACAGTGTTCTAAACCTTAATACTACGTGGACTGCAGCTAATTTTCTTAATTATATCGAACATAGTTTCTCTGGGATTGTAGCTAACTGGTATGATTTACTAAGTGAAGATGGTAAAAATACTTTAAGAACCATAGAAACACCAACTGCTATGTTTAGAAGTCCGTGCAAAGAAATTGAAACTGAATTCATCGGAGTTAAAATTGATTCTGAAGAAAAAGCACGAGAATGGCAAAGAAAAATTAACAACATAGAACTATGGGGTATGAGATACCTAGAAAATTATATTGCAGAATTTAGTCAATATTATTATAAAATTGGGAAACCAATCTTGGCATGTTCTATGATAAATTGCCACATCCTATAAATTCTATAATTAATGAAAAATACACGGCATGGTTTGAACGAACAGATGTTGTTAATACCCTTGGTTCAAGAATTTCCTTTTTGCGAAAGTGGGTTAATGAACAATTTCTTGATCTTCAAAAGCAAAAGAAGATTAAGAAACAGTTTTTAACTTGTTGGGATTCACCTCACCAATGGGGGAAAGAATCTGAGAAAAGAAGAAAAAGAAAATTTTATAAGAAAAAGAGCTTTAACAAGCAAAGAGGAGAAAAATATAGAAGAAAATATTACAACAAACCAAGTCCTAAAAAGTATAGATTTTTTAGGAAAGCTGCTTATCACCCGGTAGGAAAAAACAACTGTAAATGTTAGACATGCGGAGAAGTAGGACATTATGCTAATGAATGCAAAAACAGAAAAAATAATAAACTTGTTGAAACCTTAGGAGGCCTAGATTATGTTGAGCTTAGTGAAGATGAGACTTTAGACCTGGCCCTAAGGAACAACAAAAGAATTGTTGAAATTATAGATGACAATGAATACGAAAAAAGTGATTATGAAGAAACTAGCCATATGATGAAAAGTAACTCGGTTAGCCTTGGTGATCTTCAAGGAGAAGAGTTTGTGGTAAACAATAATCATGAAGAAGTCAAGGGAGATTGGGTTCTTCCCATAATCCAAAAGGATATGATCTATAAAAAATCCATTTTTCAATTAAAAAGCAAATACGTTGTGAAATGATGAAAGGAAATCTTGAGACAAAGGATTGTGAGTATGATATTGGGCCAGTTAATCTTATTAATTAGGAAAGTATCCTTAAGCATAACAAAGAAAGAAAGTATAGGTACATCCACGTCGGAAGTGTCCAAGTTGAAATCACTTCATTACAATATTATGGTGAAGATATTGATCTTTATGCTTTACTCTATGATATTAGGCATACCAAATTTAATAATCAGATAATCATATCGATAAAAACTAATTTATGTAAATGGGTCAGTAGGTTTCAACTGTCAACCTGGATATTATGTGAATCTAAAGGATGAATTTGCAAAAAACTTCTTATCCCTTAAGATTAAAACAATCGGGAGGGACATGAAAAGAGGAGGATATCCTTTAAAGATATTTTGAAAAATTATCTACAAGCTAGATAATACGGTAGACCCTAAGACTAAGGTAATAATGATAGAAGCAGAAAAATTTAAAGGTCCTACCCCCATGCAGAAGATCCAAAGAATCAAGTCTAACCCTCAAGATATAAAAATTGATCGTTCATGGGTTTCTAGCTTTACCAACCCTACAAAAATTAATAAGAAAAATGTAATAAAAATTGATGAGGAAGGAAAAAACATCATTAAACCCCAATTATTAAGAAGTATGAGCACAAGGTCAGATTGAAGAGAAGGATTTCGTCCGTTAAAGAAGAGCTTGAGGAAGATGATATAGTTAGTATGGCCAGTGAAAATGAGTAGAATGAGTTTTGAAACTACAAGATCCAGTTTAGACCGATTAACAAGTTTAGAAAGAAAGGTAATTGGATACAAAACTAGAACTATTAGTGAACCAATTTATGAACATGAATTAGTTAAAAATATAACCATGGAAATATCTTATGAAGCTACTAATATAAACCCTAATAGCATCTATATCCCAATAAAGATATGTTTAGAGGGATATAATAAATATGAACTGTGTGCCTATATAGATAGTGATTGTTCTGTATGCTTTAGAAAAAAATATTATTTCCTGAATTTATGTGGAAAAGAGCTAAAAATTCTTTACAATTAAGAATAGCTGATAATAGTGTTATCAGTCATAATGAAGCCATAGAAGGATTATCTATAGAATTAGGAGGAGTTTAATGTATTATACCAGTACTATGGGCTACTGATCAACCCTCTTATAAGATAATTATTGGGAATAATTTTCAAAGATTATATTCTCCATGCACCCAGACCATAAATCAAATAATATTTACAATTAATGGCCACTCAGTTCCTATTGAAAAATTAAGTAAGGCTTACACCTATCAGAAAATTGAATTTACACGTAGCCAGCGTGGTGAGAAGGTAATGCCTACACAACGAGATGTAGCACTAACGATCTCATTACTCGAGTTATCTGTTAAAGAGCAGATAATTGAATAACAAGAAAAATTATGCAAAGAACTCTATTTTGACAATCCTCTGAAATTTTGGGATAAAGAGAAAACATTTGCTAAAATCATTTTATTAAATCCCAACACTATCATCTGAGTTAAACAACTAGTGTATACCCACCAGGACATTCAAGAGTTTAATAAACAAATCAAAGAACTTCTGGATAAAGGATTAATTAGAAACAGCAAGAGTCCTCATACTAGTCCTGCTTTCATGGTAAGAAATCACACTGAAAAAAAAGAGGAAAAGCTAGAATGGTAATCAACTACAAAAAGCTTAATGATAATACTGTCTTTGATAGTTATTATATTCCTAACAAAACAATCCTTTTCAACAGAATTCAAGGAGCCTCTTGATTTCGAAAATGGATTGCAAATGTGGTTATTAGCAGATAAAAATGGATGAGAAAAGTATTCCTTTAACTGCATTTAGTGCCCCATAATGACACCATGAATGGATAATAATGTCATTTGGTCTTAAAAATACGCTTCAAATATTCCAAAGAAGAATGGACAACATCTTCAAAAACCTTAATCATTGTTGTCTAATTTACATTGATGACATCCTTATCTTTTTTAAAATCATAGAGCAACATAAAAATGATGTTCTGGCTGTCACCCAAAGATGTATTGATCATGGTATTATACTTGAAAAAAACAAGTGCATTTATGCTGAACAAGAAATTGAGTTTTTGGATCTAGAGATGAAAGTTGGACAGATTATTCTACAAAAATACATTCCGGAAAAAATAGAAAATTTTCCTGGAAAAATTGAAGGTAGAAAGCAACTAGAAAGGTTTCTTGGATGTCTTACCTATGCTTCTGATTTCATTAAAACTTATAGCTAAACTAAGAAAACCATTACAACAAAAACTCACGAAAGATGTTAGCTAGACATGGACTATTAATGATACAAAGATTGTTCAAAATTTCAAGAAGATGTGTAAAAATCTTCTTGTCCTTAATTTGCCTAACGAAGAAGATGATTTAATTTTTGAGACAGATGCCAGCAATGAGCAATGGAGTGCGGTACTCAAAATCAAAGAAGGAGAAAAACTCTACAAATATTGTAGTGGAAGCTTTAATAAAGCAAAATGCAACTATCCCACGATGGAGAAAGAAATTCTTACAGTCATAAGGGGAATTGAAAAATTCTTAATCTTTTTAGCCCCTAAACCTTTTCTCATTCGAACTGATTATAAAGGAATACTTGGTTTTATGAAAAAGAATTTATCAAATATGCAAGCGCAAGGGCAACTCCTGCATTGGCAATTATGGCTTAACCAGTTTTCCTTCTCTATTGAACATATACAGGGATCAAAGAACTCTCTGACAGACAATGTAACTCGAGAACTCACCAATGGTGATCATAAAAGCCGACCTCCTGCCAGAAAAGCAGGAAATCCTTAATGAAATGCCACTTCTACTAGAACGGGTTACACCTTCTAGTAAAGTTCTTATTGGTAACTTAGAATTCCATACAAAAAGTAGATCACATTTTGACCTACTTTCTACTACCTACCTAATAGCTCAAAGATTTTCCTTTCTAGAATTACAAATTAGCTATCTTCGTTGTCCTTATGATATCCAAGAAAAAATAAGTTCTCATATCCAAGAAAAACGGTTCAAAGAATGACATGTAGCCTGTGTCAACTTTTATCATCATTATTTCTATGATATTTGAGAGTCTTGGAGCACACGATCTATTTTTTCAATAGATCTGGAGTCGGTGGTATTTATTTCCCAGCCAATTCAATATCTCCCCGAGATCCTGTCTTCAAAGCCTGGACATATGGGATGGTTCTTTACTTCTCAGAAGTCCCAGATCCTAACTTTTTATTTCTCTCAACCTTAACTAAGTTCCAGCAATATATGTTCAAAAGGTTTCATTGGATTCTTAAATCTCCTAAGGGACTAACAAAAGTTCCAATTCGAAGATACTTAACTTTAGAGGTTTATAGCGCCTTGATTGAATATGAACATGAAAAAGCCAAACCAGCCCATTATCTTATCCAAATTGTTAATTGTGATGATCCTAATGATCAACGATAAAATTGGATTCATGGAGATCCGGTACATATAGTTACTGATCCTGGATTAGCACGGGCAATCGGCTTTTTTAACATTTATCATCAATGTTGGGCATTGATTGAAAAAGGAAAAACACTAATACATTGTGAAAACACTACTTTTGCATATAATAACGAATTTAATGATTATATAAAAGTGGACGGTGCAGAATCAGAAGATATTTTTGATTATCTCTTTGATATTTTTCAAAACACTAATACAGTGACTACGGTTTGAGGTAGAAATTGAAACAAATCTGTGCTGTGCCTGATCTAAGGAAGGTGGCGTTGAGATTAGCAATCTCTGTAAACCGGAAGCTAGAGAAACGCCGGAGTCCAGCGCCGACTACGTTTAGATAACGGTCGAAACTCTCTAATTTAGTTTTAATTCCTTTGCTAAGCATGGTGGGCCTATAACCACAGAAATTATAATATATAAGATATAAGTAGTAGATTGTGATGACTAGTACCAGTAAAGTCATTATAAGATGTTAAAGCAGTTAAAACAAGCATATTTCCTGAAAAAATCCCTAAAAATATCTTATTTACACGTTTTTCCTATTCTAGGGACTATTCTGCAAATTCTAAAAAGTTCAGGGACTAAGTTGCAAAGAAAAACTTCAACCAGTAACTATTTCAAAAAAATCGCCCCTTATTAATAGTTTACCCAAAATAGTAGGTACTTTGGAATACATTATAAAAATATTGACCCCTAATAATTATTTCCAAAAAATTAAGGTACCCTAAAGTCACAAATTGTCATTATTATGGTAACAATCATAGCACGTGCAATGGGATAGCAACATGGTAGACAGATGCGAAGAATTACTTGATCCTATAATAAGACCTCTCGTTCATAAAACCTCTTAGTGTGAATTATGATTAACACTTCAAAAATTAAAATTGGAATCATCATTGCAATTCGCAAGCATTTATAGTTGGCCCTGAGCAATGAAGGTGACATTACAAATGCAACACTATTATAGCAATGTGGCTTTGGCAGAGAGGTTAAGGTATGTGCTTGCTAAGTACTTGGGGTTTCCCCGCGAGAGTTCGAATCTCTCAATCGGCGATCTTCTCACTTCCCCACTGTTTCACGCTCAGCCTTTATTTTTTCCACCTCTCTGTGTACGTAGCCCTTTTCATCGTTCTGCTTTAAAGGAAAACCTAATATATGCAACCAGATTCCCCCCCATTCTCCAGTCACTGCAAATAAGGAACACAAAAAAAAAAAAAAAAAATGCTACTGAGCTTCTCTAAGAGTAAAGCAAGAGGCGTAATAGCAAAAGTCTTTGTCTAATGCCCTTAATTGAGAGGGACCGTGGATGACAAGATCATAAAAATAGGGTATTTCAGTATTTGGATGAAGTGTGGGATAAAGAATAAGAAAAAAAGAGGAGGATTGCGATGTTTGGAAGGTAATATGACATATAGACGCTGCTTATTTTGTAAAGAATTTCATTTTACACGGGCAATTTGAGATGTAAATTTTTGGCACAGTGAAATTTATTGTTTTCTAGATCACCAACAAAATTTGTCCCAGCAAGGAGGCCAATGTTCTGACGATGAAGAAATTTACTGTTGTAAAGAATGATGACACATTTTAAAACCAAAGGTCTGTGAGATGGAAAAAGGTTTGGCTACGGTGAACAAGGTGCTCTTCACATGCATGATCATCACTTTCCTTCTCCTCTTTCTCAAAAAAGTCGTTACAGGGACATGTAAATTAGCAATGTCGTTATGAACTAATAGCCAATAAGAGTTCCTCCAGGGAGTCAAACCTGGGCCGCTGGATTTGAAGTCCAGAGTGCTACCCACTACACCATAGAACCTCCTATGGTTAAGAGATTGGATCATTAAATTTAAAATACACTCTTCCACTGCTAAACACAACAATGACATTGTCTTATTGGAAGTACTAGTGGACAGTATCAATACAGTTTGCTTATAACTTGATGTATATGACTCAAATACTAAGCTAAGTAAAGGAAAGTATGGTCATGAATTAGAAGCTAAGTCAAGAAATTTACACCTATTTATATACGAGGCCATTTGCAAGCCAAAACCTAACATCTAAACACACTCAAAATTATGATGTGACATTGGTTGGTCAGATGCAATGTAAAATCGATTGTGTAATACAACTAGTTGAAAAAAAAAAAGGAACGGGATAACAACTTCATTATTATGGTAACAATCATAACGGGTGCAATTTGATAGCAACATGATAAACAGATGCAAAGAATTACTTGATCCTTCAATAAGACCTCCAGTTCATAAAATCTCTTAATCCAAAGTATGATTAACACCTCAAAAATTAAAATTGAAATTGTCATTGCAATTCGCAAGCATTTGCAGTTGGCCTTGAGCAATAAAGGTGATATTACAAACATAACACAATTGTAACAAAGTTGCCTTGGCCGAGTGGTTAAGCCGTGTGCAGGCTAAGTACATCGGGTTTCCCGGCGAGAGTTCAAATCTCTCAGGCAACGATCTTCTCGCTTTTGCCCCCTCTTATCCCTCCGTCTCACGCTCAGCCTTCATTTTTTCTACTTCTATGTGCACGTAGTCCTTTTTATCGTTCTGCTTTAAGCAAATCCTAATATGTGCATCCAAATTCCTCCCATTTTCCAGTCACTGCAGACATGAAACACAACAAAAAAATGCTACTGGAGTAAAGCAGGAGGTGTAATAGGAAAAGTCTTTGTCTGGTGCCCTCAATTAAGAGGGACGGTGGATGACATTATAATATAAATAGGGAATTTCAGTATTTGGATGAAATGCGGGACAAGGAACCAAAAAAAAAAGAGGAGGATTGCGATGTTTGGAAGGTAATCTGAAATATAAACGATGCTTACATTGTAAAGAATTTCATTTTACACGGGCAAATTGAGACATAAATGTTTGCCACAACAAAATTTATTCTTTTCTGAATCACCAACAACATCTATGCTAACAAGGAGGCCAACGTTCTGAGGATGAAGAAATTTTACAGTTGCAAAGAAAAATGACGCGTACTAAAACTAGAGGTCTTGTGAGATGGTAAATGGTTTAGCTACGGAGAATGAGGGGCTCTTTACATACATGATCATCACTTTCTTTCTCCTCTCTCTAAAAAAGTCGTTTCACGGAAATTTAAATTAGCAACATTGTTATGAACTAATAGCTAATAAGAGGTCCTACCGGGAATCGAACCCAGGTTGTTGGATTCAGAGTCCAGAGTGCTAACCACTAAACCATAGAACCTCCTACGGGTAAGGGATTGCATCAAGAAATTTAAAGTACGCTCTTCCACTAGCGAACACAACAATGACTTTGTCCTACTGGAACTACTAGTGCATAGTACCAATGCACTGGTGCTTATAATTTGATGTATAAGACTCAAATACCAAGCAAAGTAAAGGAAAGCATGATCATATATCAGAAGTGGAGTCCAAAAATTTACAACTATTTCCATACGAGGCCATTTACAAGCCAAAACCTCACATCTAAACACATCATAATTATAACGTGACATCGGTTGGTCAGATGCAATGTAAAATTGATTGTGTAATACAACTAATCGAAAATAAAGGAGTGGGATAACAACTTCATTATTATGGTAACAATCACAACAAGTGCAATGTGACAGCAACATGGTAAACAGATGCAAAAAATTACTTAATCCTTCAATAAGACCTCGCGTTCATAAAACCTCTTAATCCAAAGTATTATTAACACCTCAAAAATTAAAATTGGCATCACCATTGCAATTTACAAGCATTTGCAGTTGGCCTTGAGCAATGAAGGTGACAAAATGAACGCAACACTATTGTCACATAGTTGGTTTGGCCGAGTGGTTAAGGCATGTGCTTGCTAAGTACATGGAGTTTCCCCACAAGAGTTTGAATCTCTCAGGCGACAATCTTCTCACTTTTTTCACCCTCTTATTTTTCCCCCCACGTCTCACGCTCAACCTTCATTTTTTCTACTTGNNGCCAGGTTCCCCCTATCTCTCTAGTCACTGCAGACAAGAAATACAACAAAAAAAATGGTACTGACTTCCCTAAGAGTAAAGCAGGAGGTGTAGTAGGAAAAGTCTTTGCCTAATGCCCTTAATTAGGAGGAACGGTGGATGATAAAATGATATAAATAGGGTATTTCAGTATTTCGATGACGTGCCGGACAAAGAATAAGAAAAAAAAAGAGGAGAATTCCGACATTTGGAAGGTTATCTGACATATAAACGCTACTTATGTTGTAAAGAATTTCATTTTACACTTGAGATTTGAGATGTAAATGTTTGTCACAACAAAATTTATTCTTTTCTAGGTCGCCAACAAAATTTTTCCTAGCAAGGAGGCCAACCTTCTGAGGATGAAGAAATTTTACTATTGCAAAGAGAGATGATGCCTATTAAAACCAAAGATCCTCTGAGATGGCAAAAGGTTTAGCTTTGGAGAACACGGTGCTCTTCGCTTACAGGATCACAACTTTCTTTGTCCTCTCTCTGAAATGATTCGTTGCAGGGAAGTATAAATTTGCAACGTAGTTATAAGCTAATAGCCAATAAGAGGTCCTACCAAGAATCGAACCTAGGTCACTGGATTTAAAGTCCAGAGTGCTCACTATTACACCATAGAACCTCCTATGGTTAAGGGATTGCATCATTAAATTTAAAGTACACTCTTCCACTCGCGAAAACAACAATGACTTTGTCCTACTGGAAGTACTAATGTGTAGTACCAACGTAGTGGTTCTTATATTTGATGTATAAGAATCAAATACCAAGCTAAGTAATGGAAAGTACGATCGTATATTAGAAGTTAAGTCCAGAAATTTACACCTATTTATATACGAGGCCATTTACAAGCCAAAACCTCACATCTAAACACACTAAAAATTATAATGTGACATCGATTGGTCAGATGCAATGTAAGATCGATTGTGTAATACAACTAATTAAAAAAAAGGAATGGGATAACAACTTCATTATTAACAATCATAGTATGCACCATGTGATAGCAAAATGGTAAATAGATACAAAGAATTACTTGAACATTCAATAAGACCTCCCGTTCCTAAAACCTCTTAATCCAAAGCATGATTAGCACCTCAAAAATTAAAATTGGAATCGTTATTGCAATTTGTAAGCATTTGCAATTGGCCTTGAGCAATGAAGGTGATATTACAAATGCAACACTTTTGTAACAAAGTCGTTTTGGCCAAGTGGTTAAGGTATGTGCCTGCTAAGTACATGGGGTTTTCCCGCGAGAGTTCGAATCTCTCAGGCGACAATCTTCTTACCTTTTCCCCCTCTTATTTTCCGCCCACGTCTCATGCTCAGCGTTCATTTTTTCTACTTCTCTGTGCACATGGTCCTTTTTATCGTTCTGCTTTTAAGCAAATCCTAATATACACATCGAGATTTCCCCTATTCTCCAGCCGCTGCAGAAAAAAAAATGCTATTGAGCTTCTACAAGAGTAAAGCAGGAGGTGTAGTAGGAAAAGTCTTTGGTTAATGCCCTTAATTAAGAGGGACGGTGGATGACAAGATCATATAAATAAGGTATATCAGTATTTGGATGAAGTACAGAACAAAGAATAAGAAAAAAAAAAATGAGGGATTGCGATGTTTGGAAGGTGATCTGACATATAAATGCTGTTTATGTTTCAAAGAATTTCATTTTACACGGGTGATTTGAGATATAAATGTTTGTCGCACCAAAATTTATTCTCTTCTAGATCGTCAATGAAATTTGTCCTAACAAGGAGGCCAACGTTTTGAGGATGAAGAAATTTTACTGTTGCAAGGAATGATGATGCATATTAAAACCAAAGGTCCTGTGAGATGGCAAAATGTTTAGCTACAGAGAGCAAGGTGCTTTTCACATACATGATCATCACTTTCTTTCTCCTCTTTCTCAGAAGAGGCCCTCTTTCTCAGAAGGGGCATTGCAGGGACAGGTAAATTAGCAATGTAGTTATGAACTAATAGCCAATAAGAGGTCCTACCGGGAGTCAAACCCAGGCTGCTGGATTCAAAGTCCAGAGTGCTAACCATGACACCGTAGAACCTCCTATGGTTAAGGGATTGCATCATTAAATTTAAAATACACTCCTCCACCGGTGAAAACAACAATGACTTTGGCCTACTGGAAGTACTAATGTGTAGTACCAATGCAGTGGTTCTTATAATTTGATGTATAAGACTAAAATACCAAGCTAAGTAAAGGAAAGTATGATCTTATATCAGAAGCTAAGTCCAGAAAATTACACCTATTTATATATGCGGCCATTTACAAGCCAAAACCTGACATCTAAACACACTCAAAATTATAATGTGACCATCGGTTGGTCAGATGCAACGTAAGGTGAATTGTGTAATAAAACTAATAAAAAAAAGGAACGGGATAACAACTTCATTATTATGGCAACAATCATATCATGTGCAATGTGATGGCAACATGATAAGCAGATGCAAAGAATTTCTTGATCCTTCAATAAGACCTCCCGTTTATAATACCTCTTAATCCAAAGTATGATTAGTGCCTCAGAAATTAAGATTGGAATCGTCATTGCAATTCGTATGCATTTGCGGTTGGCCCTAAGCAATAAAGGTGACAATACAATTGCAACACTATTGTAACAAAGTCGCTTTGGGTGAGTGGTTAAGGAATGTGCTTGCTTAGTACATGGGATTTTCCCTGCGAGATTTCAAATCTCTCAG
>NCQV01070597.1:0-11378 GCA_002740545.1 Lophocereus schottii
TCTGTTCTACCTGCAAATAAACAATAATGGCACAAAGACGTTTCTTTTCTTTCCGCAAGCTCTTCATAAGGGCCACCGAAAAAAGGTGGTTAAGATTACAAGCCTAAGTCCCAAGATATTAGGCAACCCATCACTCAAATGATCATCTTGGTTCTACACAACTTTTTTCATCACGTTGGATTTCACGAAATTGGCAGCCTTGGCAAAGAGCGTGTCAATTTCTTCTTCTTTCTTCTCGCAGATATAGAATGCTCCAAAAGCAAACAGGATTCCTGCAATGGAAATGGAAAGTGCAGCCACCAGGATTTGAGCGGACAATGCGTGGTAGAGATTGTAGAAAACTTATCGAGGGAAGGATTTTGAAAGGAAACGTACCTGCCAAAAATAATCGCTGAAGAGACAGCACTCCAAGAAAGCTGACAAGCACCAGAGTTATGACAACCTGTTGCATTTGTAGAGGCAAATAAAAATGCTAATAACTAAGGGACACTATAAGTTTTTCACTTCAGAATGACTTAAAGTAGCAAAAGGAACTCCTTTAAATCCACCTAGTGTACCAAACTAGCCCAAAACGAAAACTAGAGTTGGTGCCTTCCGTGAAATCCACCTAGTGTACCACATGTTAATGGAAAACAAACCATGACTTTCAATTCCGCATTTCACAGACGTCAACAATGGGCCTGCAGTCTGTTGGTACGCAATTTACCAAATGAACCTCACCAACTCTTCTGGAATCACACGTTCTTGCAGATAAAACTAACAGATGAGAAAGGTGTCTGCCAAGAATTCAGGCACATTCCTTGCTTTAGGAAATGCAACAAAGCAAAAGTATCACAGCAGCTCTCACTAGACACAGCAAAACCAGAAACAGTAGAAAGAGAGAGTCCATTCTATGCTACAAGCAAAAAATGAACTGGAGACTGAAAGCAGTAAACAACAAACAGCAAGCATTACCTTAAGAAACAACATCCAATCATTGCCACTGCAAAGGGATTTTAAGACACCAACTGAATTATTCCACACTGAGACAGCTGAATGAGCCGCTCTTCGGGACTTCTCCTCTGAGCAGCGAAAAGCAGAGACAGGGACTTTCTCAATTACACGTCCAAATCTGCACAATTTTTTCCCCCTTTCAAAACTTTAAGTAGATTTTAACGTAAAATGTACAATTCCAATCAGTCTTGGAGTACTTGACTAGTCAACTTTGAATAAGAATATATTCTTTCAACATGGAAATTTACATAGCAGAAATTTATGGTACCCTGGCTTAAACCTACAATTTCCAACACAAATTGCTGGAATGGGGAAACAAAGAGTTATTTGATGGGAAGAAGATCATACACTAACATCAAATAGGCAGAGGGAACACCAATGAGCTTCAGTTATTTGGCTACCAGCAAGTAGGGCGAGCATAGATCAGGACTGCAACCATGTGAGGTCTGAAACTTCTTTTTTTACAAACTAGTCGCTGAAAAGATTCTATGTGCAGAACCCATTAGTTTGTCAACACAACAAACTCCCTCTCCCACAAGAAAGTCCAATTGAAATTTCGGAAAGCAAATTCATTTGAGTTCGTCAAGTGGGTGGTCTCTCTGAATTGTTCTCTTCTTTGGGGAGTCGTGAGAATTTAAATGTCATGTAGGAAATTAAGTACAAAATGTAGATGACAAAGAAGGGATACTAATCAGAAAGAAAGAACAAATCTATATGCCTTTCATGAAAGGTCATTGCGGAATACCATCAAATGGACAAGTGATCAAAACTAAATTGCTGGCACACTGAAAGAACTTGACCAGATTTCAAGATGGGAGTGCAATCACTCTTCAGAAGCTTTTATCATTAACAAGATGGCTAAATGATAGAGAAAATTAAGTTCTCCGTTGTATCTCAGAAGCAAATGCCTTGCTGAGTCTTTTGGTCTGCTGAATGGATGAAAACCATTGATTTTGTACCCATAGCTGTGGGCCCCAGAGTCCTTTACAAGGCAAAGCATATTTCTGTTTCTATTTCTTTCCATTCTTTCTCTACTTCAGGGGGTTAGGGAGCTGCGAGAGCAAAAGAAAGGGAGAAGAGATTGAGAACAAACCAAGCATACATTTTTTCAGGCAAATTGGCATGAATGTAAAGGAAGACCGCTGCCATCAAGACAAGTTTGGAGATTGTTGCAACCATGGTGTAACCCGATGCAATGAAGTTGTAGTAAAAGGCTAGCAAAATTAGTGCAGCAGTAAAGCTCTGCTTTTTATCCTTCCAAAGGAGAATATCAGCAACTGCAGGTCAGGTACCAACACATCAATTAACAAGCCAGTCAAAACTAATATTCTTTTGCTAATCATCATATATATAACATAAAAGTGAATGGTATGAATAGGATAATGGCAGATTGACAAATGTCACATTATCATTGCCTATCTTTTTTTTTTAAAAAAAATTAATCCAGAGCGTCACAATAATAATGATTTAAAAAAATTAATCCAGAGCGTCACAATAATAATGATTTCATGCGCTCTTTTCATACTAAAATTTAAAAGTTAAAAATAGTTTTACTATTAAATTTAGTTTATAATAAATAGTTTTGAAAGTCAAACAGTCTTTAATATAAAATGATATAAAGCACTAAAAGTATTAATTAATTATTATGATTATTTTTTAGGTAGTAGACATACATGACTCACATGACCAAAATGAAAGTTATAAGTTCACTTTTCTATTTAACACAACTATATATAGATTACAGGTTCACTTTCGTGTTAGTAATTTTCTTAGAATTTATGCTAAATCTAATATTGCAATCACGAATCAAGAATATTAAAAATATGACGTGAAAAATGATAAAATATTATAATTTCATTAATTATTACAATTTCATTTATGTTTATTTTTAAAGTTAATTTGTATCTATAATTGTTGTGTATTATAATACATCTTAGACGTCAGCAATTATAAATTATTATAATTTTGTATTATTAAATAAAGATTAATAAAAACCCGTGCGAAGTAGGGGATTCCCCTAGTTAAAAAGAAGGGTGATCAAATGTATCATCAATTATTTATTTTTATTTTTTGGTTGGGTTTTGCAAACGCTTAAATTATAGGCAACAACAGCCAGTGAAGATACTAAGACAAATTTTTACTGACAGACTGGACATAATAGACAGCCATCCACCAAACTAAAATAACCGATAGTCAAGCTTGTATTGGCAAAGATAGCTTGATATAATTTCTTATCTCAACCATTGTGTTCTTTGTAGTTGCTTCTTCCACAAAATGAATAGAAAATGAATCATGTTTATGAGTTTGGTTTCTCACAACAGATGAGAAAATGTTTTCCTTCTATTGTATGGTGCAAATGAACTCTTTTGCAGATCGTACATTGTTCAGGAAGACGTGCACCCTCCATTGCTCAGAATCAAAATCGCATAGAGTTCATGATTTTGACAAATAAATCCAAATTGTTTAAAATTGTTCCTCATTTTAGGACAGCCGCATTTGAATAAAAGTAATAGTGCGTGTGAGAAGCTGCGATGTGAATCAAACTGATAGTACAATTGCAAGTTCCTCGAGCAGAATAAAAGTCCATCTTGAGCAAAAAGATATGCTGGTTTTGATGCAAACTCAATTATTATGAAGAAAGGGATTTATAGTCAGTTTGGCAAGGACTCTGTAATAAGGAACAGAAATGATGGTTTATGAGAGGGTTGCATTGCACGTCACAAACAAAATGAGTGGACATGTATGTTAAGAGACCTGGTCATATGATAAACAGATGACCAAACTCCAATGGAGAAGTACGTTTAGTTCCAGTTCTGATATCTGTTGTATATATTCTAACTGCTGCCTCTGGCAATAATGTTGGGTTGTCTGTCACTGATTCATGTTGGGCTAGAGTCAATGCTCTTACTTTAAAAAGTGCGAGGCGCACCAAGGCACAAAGGGTCCTGATGCCAAAGTGCGACCCTCGAGGGGAAGGCTTACGCATCATAGGCACGGAGCACACTTCTATAGAAAAATGCTTGGTATTATTTAAAAGATATATTTTGCCCAAAGAAGTTATGCAGTTCCATCGGTATGGGCATTTGATATCAATATAGGCCATTAAAATGTCAAAAATGCCACAAACTAGTGTAGGATACAATAAAACAATATCTTAAATTATCTAGAGACAAATCAAAATGACATTAAGTAACAAGCGCTCTGGAAATTCATGAAGATTAACCACTAAAACGCCACAAATCAATGTTAATAGCATATTGTCATATGTAATTTAGGATATTACTCACTGACCTAACAATATCCCCTAAACAATACATAAAAAAAAATATCTATAAGATACTTGCAGTGACAGGAGGGCCCAGAAAAAGGAAATAAGATATAGAGACAAACACACACACCGAGAGAGAGAGAGAGAGAGAGAGAGAGAGAAGATAAAGGCGTCGAGAAGAAGCAGAAAAGAAGAAGAACAGAACCTTCCAGGCATCCAGTACGCTAGTAAAGCCAACGACCACCCCCGCCGCCAGTGACCGGCCCTCAGACACCAACCATCGGAGTCGCCACTGTAGGTTGACCAATAGCCCTAAAACTTCTGTCACTTAACTCTATCAATCGACCCCTTCAGACCTAAGGTTTTTGAATAAAAACCTAGATCTGAAATTGATGTCAATCAATCGAGTTTGAGACACAATCAACACAGAATCCACGCACGAATGACAATTTATTATCCTTATACACGACTAACTTTGCTCAATTTCTCGAATTTGAGTGAGAATCCACAAGGGCGCACAAATCGCACGAAGCTCGCCTACCTTTGAGGCACAAGAGGTGCGCGCCTTGGCCATGCCTTAGGGAGTCGCTCTGCCTACTTCTGAGTGAGGCAACGAGAGTTGCGCCTCTCATCTGCGCGCCTCGACTGCGCTTTTTAAACTAAGTCAATGCTTTGATGAAATAACCCAATCCATCCATTAATCATACCAAATCTTAACCCAAGCTACTTATTATTGTGTAAGCTAACTCTTCAGAGTTTTCTTTTTCAATTTCAAAACAATGTCGATACAAGGTGGATTAACATTTGAAAACCGTAAGTTCAGTTTCTAGTGGACTTTGACAGAGTCAACCTCACCCGTAGATGAGAAGATTCCCAGCATCATACCTGCCATTTAAATTCCAAAATTTAGCTTCAATGAGGCACGTGACAAAAATGGAATTATGTTCATTCATTCAGAAATCCATCTACTAAAAGCAACACTCCCAATATGATTAGGAGTCGATACTTCACAAGTTGACCTGAAAATGCTCCAATTTATGTCCCACTAACACAATTATACTATAACTGCAGTTGAGTTTGCAACAACAATGACAACGCATGCGCAGGTGCCACTTCAAATGAGTCTAGGGAGATCCAGATGTAGACAGTTTTAATAGAAAGACTAATTCCTATAGACCCACTAGAAAGAGAAAAATATTCTATAAGAACTTTTTGAGTTAAGAGAGATCTTTTCCTAAGTACTTTTTGCGTTAGGAAAGAGTTGCCAAAAAAAAGATAAAAGTAACAATAAAGTAGCATAACAGATGTGCAAGGCACAGCAGATAACACATACAAACAACCAAATATGTATCGCCCAATTTGCAATCTAATAATCATTAACAGTCCACTTGCCTAAAAGATTAGGAGGGACCATAAAGAGCTAGCTATCTAAGATCTATAATGCTAATCCTAATCTAGAAACTTCTTCTTTGAGCCATGTCCTCCTCGCAAGCGAGTCATATCCATTTTAGTAACCTCATTAGGAGGGAGAATACAGTGCTAGCTACCTAAGATCTGCAACAGTAATCCTGATCTCCAGAAACTCCTCTTTTGAGTTATGTCCTTCGAAAGTCTTGAGTCATATCTATTTCAATAACCTCATTCCAACTCTTCTTTGGTCTACCTCTACCTTTTATATCCCTGAATGCCATTCATCTCAGACAACCTCACAGATGCATCCCGACCTCTCCTCTATGTGTACAAACTACTCAGTTGTACGCACTCAATCCAACTGCTCATCTTATCCTCTATTAGGGCCATTCCTACATTTTCTCTGATAACTTCATTCTCTACCCTAACAATCTTGCATAACTACACTTTCAACAAATCATCCTCATCTTCTCTCCACGACAATCATCCTTTGACTTGAGTCATCTTGATTGGCCAACACCCAAGCTATACAATAAGGGGGGTCTAACTACCATATAATAAAATTTCACCTTTATTCTTATTGGTATCCTCTTATCATACAACATTCGAGATCTATCTCTCCATTTCTTCCATTCTTCTTTTATGCAGTGCAGTTGTCATCATCTTGTCTTCATCGATATGCCCTTTACCATGGACGATAGATCTCAAGGACCAAAATCTCTCCATCATTGGTATTGCAATCTCTCCAATAGCGACTCTCCCACTGTCTCGCCTTCCCTCTCGCTAAATTTACATTCTAAGTATGCAAAGTATGCAGTCGTCCAACTCAATCTAAAATCATGTCAAACCTTAAACCCAACACCTCAAATTTGATCCAACCTGTTTCCCCTCCACAAATCGAGTCAAATTTGTGACATATTAGTCATTCATGTTGATGTTAGATTCTAACAGCCCTATTTTGCACAACATACCTAGATAAGAAGTGTCAATTATAGCAGAGTGGAAGTTATGTTTGTTATGGAAAATAACAGCTATCAGCAATGGCCTCTTTGCAAAATTCATATTTCTAAAAATCTTCAGCTCATTCTCGCCAACTTTATATCATGAATCAACTGCTAGATGCCATTCCTTGCATCCGGAAGTAAAACGTAACTGGGGAACATTCCTGTGAATAATGATGTCTTTATGCTCCAAATAAAAGACCACAGCAGAGTACCAGATGAATGGTCAGCAATAATTTTGTACCTTTTCCACCTCCAAGATATCTGTGTATTTTAGACTGTCCATCTCTTTTAGGTTGATGTTCAGCCCTCAAGTGTGAGTATGACTCTATTGTTCTCTCTATACCCTCCTGCAAAAAAGTATCAAAAACCAAGCCGCAACAGATGAGAACAGCATGCTGCATTCTAGAGATCATTGCAGCACCGACTTGAATCTGTGAGTTTTATTTATATCCACATAACGATAAATAAATTTCATTTAAGGATATCGATTAAACAATTTTTCTCTACATTTGAGAATATATCTCCAAAAGTTTAAAAGAATAATGTAAAAATAAATACAATTTTCATGAAGGAGGAAATAATGATCTGATAAAGGAAACTCCGTAAACCTTTTCTTGCAAGAAGCTCCACCAAACACTGCAAATACAGGTCCCAATATTATGCTGCACATAGCAATAAATAAGCAACATCATGGGGAACAATCTGAACTGATGTCGGTATATTATCCAAGCAAACATAAATAATTCCAAGTCTTTGAGTCAAATAAACTAGCTTGCCATGGATCAACGATTCCTTAGTAAGCCCCGACATCCAGCCTCAAAAAAGCTCAAGGGCTCTCTTGAAGTAATGGATGGTATCCCTCACTCTCTTTTTTTATGACAATCTATTATTTAGCAAAAACAAATCTTCAACATTTCAGGAATGTCAAATTTCTGAATGTGAAACAAATCCTGGTTAGCCATCATGCCATCGACATCCAACATTATAGTAGTACGAGTCCAGAAATCAACAAAAAACGTATCTTCATAGACAAAACCTCCCTGACAAAAAGCCTGCTAATGACACCTTAAAGCAATTTGCTTGCAAAAACCAATGAGAAGTTCTCGACTTCTGAAAATTCTGGAACCACTCGCCCGAACCACAGAGCAAGAGAAAGAGAGAGAGACTCAGACAGTCCCCCAGGGTGGCAAAAGCAGCACAGTTCCATGAGGAAGGCAACAACCTCAGCTTTCCAGGAGTATGACTTTAGTGAATTTAGGACACCTCAAGACGGTTAAATCGTCGCCTAGATAGCACAGGCAAAGTAAGAAATGACCTTCATTCATCTATCTGGTTCATTTGAGAACAGTGCTCTAAAGGCCTTATTTTCTCAAACAGGCTGTCACCATTAACTCATTTGCTTTAAAGAACAAAGCAGGCAGGGAGCAACTAAAACATCTCAGAATCCTAGAGAAAGCAAGAAATGTTAGACTATTTATTCTCACATAACAATATAAAGCGCTTTTTCATAGTACAACAAAGGTGATAGTATGGAGCATTAGTTCTCAACATTTTACGCTATAAACGGAACAAAGAGCTTGAATGTCCACATTTTGACAAGTGATGAGAGGAAAATAAATGAAACTAGAGAAAATATACCAACCTGAAGTGACACAATGGGCGTATAGCCAAGTCGATCCTTTGCTTTTGAGCAGTTAAAAGTTCTGTTACAAGAAAGGAGCCTGATTCTTGAAGGTGTCAGTTGCGGAACTTTCATCCCATATGACGCAAAAAGCTTATACATAAACTCTACCAAGTGGGCAATAGGCATCATAAGCACAGCAGGAATCTTAATTCTTGGCCTGAAAGAACAGAAAATCAAAACGGACTTAGTTCCAGAAATGAACTGCAAGTTTCAAATCTCAGGTTCATAGCAACAATGTCAGGAAGTTGAATAAATACAAAGAGAGTAAAATTCATTGGTGACAGTTTCAACCTCCACATGTAAAAGATCAAAAATGAATTCTCTTGATACTAATTGCATGTGAAAGAATCGTCGCTTTGACAAATAATTGAACTTAAGAACAACCTAAAAAGAGCTGATGCCAGAGTACACGTCAAACATGAAGTGCACTGCAGAATAAGAATTAGTACACCAAAACATAAGTGATACACAGAATCAGGCACCTAGGTGCAGAGGCCCATTTTGGTATGGTGTAAACTCTACCATGTGCAAACTAAACTTCAAAGATTTATGTAAAGGCTAAGGGCCGTTGATTAATAAACCAAACAAAAAAGGTACTTTTGAAAAGAGTGGGCTGTTCATTTAAAATTGAAAAAACAAGAAATGGTATGGATCACCAGGCTCATTAGTCGCAAGCATACAACAAAATAAACTCCAACACTAGCCTGCCAGTTTGCAAACTCTTTCAGGGCAAACATTCAATCGTCCTCTACTCCCTCCCCTTCTCTTTCTTCAACCAGCAATATGAGAACAAGGCAAGGCTGGAAATATTCTGCAGACCAAATCCAAGCATCTCACCATCTTTTACATGCTAAAGGAGCCCCCAACCATCGATACCTCATCATTTTTCTGATCGTTTGGTGCTACCAAGCCAACATCCATTAGGTGTTCCACTAGAAGCCGCCTCTGACTTCTCTAACAACCAGCCAGTGGCAGCAAGTGGTTGCCAAGTAAAGAGAGCGCTACTGATCCTAGCTCATCAACATAAATCAACAGGTAGCCATCACTCAAGGCTGCCAATCGTCTGGCAAGTCCTCATATCACCTGATGATACTGGCTTCACTGTTTGGGGGCTCCTTGGGTGGTTTGAGTCAGGTGAAAGGGCGAGAATGTGCGAGAGGGGATAAGGGTTAGGGTTACACATACATAGCACATTACCATAAATGGTTTAATAGTAGCAGTAGTAGGAATAACAACAGCAGCGACAATAACAACAACAATAAAATTGTGCACACTTTAAATCCATGTTACTAGGGTTCGAACATGTGATTATGCCAAAGCACACAAAGTTTCAGCATCAGCTGTTTTCAGTATATTTTAACGGTTTCTAGTGTATCATCTAGAGTGCAAGGTGTCGGGTCATGGTCAGTTTACTTTCCACTCATAAAAATGGGCATTTGGGGGTCAAATGAACTGCTAGAACAAGATATACACTGTTGATTTGTACTTGGAGCACATTATGATCTTGGCATATGATTAACACGTCTGATTCTCTTTTGCAGCTTTAGAGCATTGCTAGCCATGATTGAATCTAGCAGATTCCCTCAAATCAAACCTTCAAATAGCCAACTACCTCGTCAAATGCCCGAATGAATTAGAAAAGTTAAGCCGAATGTTACTCCCCCGCCACCCCAAGAAGCCAGAAGTTTTTATGTCTCTATAGTAGTTGTCTTTTCATGTCTTCATGATTTGGTTTATTTATTTGACCACTCTTCAAAAGCTTTTACACTTCCCCAGCAAAGTAAACTAAAAATGCAAAATGAGCGACATCAAGCAAAAGTGGCAGATGAATCTGAGCAAACCTGAAAGTCCTTGCAGATACCAAAAAGAGGTGGGGAAAGGAAGGTAACAAAGACAATGTTGGTCTTGTTCAAACAACAGAAAAAGGACCCCCCAGATCTCTTAGAATTCAGTATAACCCCATTTCTCCTAATTTCTGAAAACTCCGAAACATAGTTCAAGATTGTGGAGCAGGGCATGCAGAGACCGAGAAAGGATGAATTGAGAGACAAAGGAAACAGAAAGATACCTTTCATAACCTAGACCCTCAAGTATGAGTGACATAAACTCCCAGAATTTAATGGGCTCCATATTTGTAATGAAATATGCCTGAAAACAATAATAACACCAAATCATTTCAGCAAATTAAAAAAGGAGATTCCTCAGATAACTGTGATCAGCAAACTATTAGAACAGACTCTCCAATAATGAAAAATTCATGCATTGAGGTAAGCTGTTTAAAGCACTGAATAAAAGGAATAGAAAACCCTCCATCTTTATTCCTGCAACATCAAAAGAGGACAGTGTGTCATGCAGGACACCAGACCTTATACTTTTGACTGTAACAATAAGCATTTGCTTTTTGAAGATCACAATCACACTTGAACCACCCTTCCCTTATTCCTAATGGGATTAGCCTTAAGTCGCTTTCAAATAGGATTGGGTGGGGTATGGGCGTATGGCAACTCAATTTGACCCACTCCAATTTGTATTGGGTTAGGACATAAATCACCCAAGCTCACCCTCCCAAAACAGATTAATTATATACTCTTGTAATATTAACTTTTCGAACAACATATGCGCACGAAATTTGATATCATTTAGCTTATTTCAGCTTATTTTGAGACATAACGTTATTACTAATCACTATAGTAACAAATAAAATTGTTATTCTATGTTCATAACGGGCTATATCAAGATTGCCTAGGATTCTACCAAGATAGGATCCACACAAGTACTGTGGCTTTTGTATTGTTGTTGTCGTAGAGTAGCTCGTGTAATGTGCTTTTATTTCTTAGTGCAGTTTTATAACTGTCAGATTCCCCTACCAATTTTCAAAATTGCCGACTACTTTTGTTTTGATAGGGAAAAGGAGTAAAATATATTAAACTGAATAATGTACAAAGGGATGGTTGCGAGCAAGCAACCTACAAAAGGATTATGTACACCCTAGATGAAACCTATCCACAAAATCAATTAC
>NCQV01070609.1:8353-18986 GCA_002740545.1 Lophocereus schottii
ACCCAAGCCGCACTTTATGGAAAAAGATTATGAGAAAGAGTTAAAAGAGAACACACACCATGGAAAAACACAAATACATTTAGATTGACACTTACATTTACTATATTATTCAAGTTTGGATAGAAACCCTTGTCAAATTGCATGCAATTGCTTCGAGTACAAACTAGATTGAAGAACCATAATTTAGAAACCTTAAATTTTGGATGGAGGGTTACGGTGTAGTTGAATTCTTGTATAATGTTCTAATAAAGATAGAGTTAACCAATCTCTTCTCATACTTTTCTCGAGGCCGATCTACTCCGATCTTTGTTCTCTAAATAGGAAATATGGTGCCGCTAATAATATACAAAGAAGGATTAAAGAATATAGTTCTCTTCCGCCCTAATATACTGTCAAATATTGTTTCCTTCTTTTTTCCCCCTCTCCTTCCTATAATGCCTTCAGAAATGATAAATTCAATATAAGATATTATAGTATTGCCCACTGTAATGTCCAATCACTTGTTTAATACTATCATCAAACTTATTTGTCAAAATATGGTTGAGAAATGATTTTCAAGTATTTTTGAGTAAAAGTGCGCCCAATGTCCAAAAAGTCCGCGCCTTCGCCTCGAAGCCCATGCCCCAAGCCCTAGGACGCTTTGCATTTTTGTGCATCTCAAGCTTTTTTAATCTAAGACTGCTATCTACATGTTCACCATTCATTTGAAAGTGCCCAAAGAGTGTCTGAGGCACATGTCGGATACAGTCACATCGATAGTGAAGCCATAGACAGTGTATGTGCTTCTTGGGCAGGAAGCTTCATTTGTGGTGACAAAATATTTGCTTTATTACCACCGAGAACTTAAAAAAGATGGTTAAGGTAGAGGTACACATAAACAAATTCTACGCAATTAGCCATCTTTAGGGCTTATTCTTTTATCTTATGTTCTAATTATCAAATTTCTTCTTCTGACTCGAACTTGTAACTTTTTCCGGTTTTCTTCCCCTTTGTTTTATGTTTTTTTACAGTTTCTTCCCTCTTTGTTAGTTTCTTCTGGTTTTAACCACAATTTATTTCCGATCCAAAGAATGGGCTGCTCGAATCATTGCACAATAATATGAACAAACCACAAAGACAGTACCTGGCAAAGACGAAGTTGCGGAGGAATTCACGAGTGGTCATATACCGAAGAGCAGCGTCTAAATTTGAAGCCCATCGATTCGAAATCGAGGAAGAAGTAGTTTGGTTCGAGTTCTTGTAATAGGAACCTCCACCATCATAGTAGTAATTCGCATTGCCGTTAGCATTGTTATAACCATAACTACCACTAGCGGCAGAGTAGAAATTCCCGCCATTGTTGTAGCTTCGACGACTCAGATTGTAAGCAGCACGCTGGCGATCGTCAATCAGAATCTCGTAGGCCTCTGAAACCTGCTTAAATTTGAGAGTTGCCGCATCTCTGGCGGATTTGGACGATTGAGCGTGCTTGTCTGGGTGGAATTGAATCGCCAGTCTACGGAAAGCTTCTTTAATGTCTTCCTTCGTCGCGGTCCTCATCAATCCGAGGACTCTATAGTGATCCGCCATGACTGATTACCACAGAAAAAACCCTAATTTCGTCGTCTTGCGAGAAGTAGATTGTTTCCGAGAGAAATGTAAATGTTTCTGAGAAAAGGTAAAAGGCAATTTAGATGTTGGTTCGGGGTGCGAAGCATACATTTACGACGGTGATTGATTTCCTCTGAAAATGCAATGGAAAAGAATGGAGAGTTTTCGAAGGTGGGATTGTGAGAAAAAGATTTTCAAGCTTCGTGGCTCGGTTTATAGCCACTACACGAACATTGAGTTCCTCGCTTTAGCTGATAATGAGTGTTGGCCAGCCTTAATGGAAAACTGGTTTTTGCTTTGAAAAGCTGCTTTGTATTTCTAGAAGGTAATACACAAATAAAATTTTATCCTTAGGTAAGCATAAAAATTGAAAAATTCAAAGAACCAAAAGTGAAGCATTAATCAATACAAAAGTATTATAAAACAAGATACTTCAATTCTCTTTCTACTCTACTCTCAAAAAAATTAATTCTTAACCTACTCAATAGGGAAGTTACTTTATTATCATTGAATGCTCCACAATTTTTTATTGAATAATCATATCGATGATTGTGTTGTTCTTCCTCATCTTGTCCTACTAGGGGCATATAATTGGGATCTTGATCACACCTATTGAACTCTTCATCTTCGACGGTATATTTCCTCGCATAATGATGAAGGATCATGGGTATAACCACAATTTTGCATCGTGTAGAAAGTTCATAACTTGGCATATTAACTAAAAGCATACCCAACGGTTGGCTTGTGAGCCAAAAGATGCCTGCGAGCGAGCGGTGACCAACTCAGGAAGCTTGCAGTAGACTGGGCTCGCGAGCGCCTCGTGAGCTGGCTCGAGGGGTCAAGCCGCTCGCCGTCCTGCTTTTGTTGTCCAACTCAGCAAAATGGTCTCGTTTTCATATTGATTTTTGGGGAAGATCTGAGGTGGGGGGGGGAAGAGAAAGTGATGGGAACAAGAAGAGAAGACGAAGATGAGGATGAAGAAAAGCAGCAGATGAAGATGTTGAAGATGGAGGCTTTTAAAAAAATAAAAATTTCTGGAACGAGAGAGAAAGTGATGGGCTAGGTATTTTTTAAAAATGGTTGCATTCTCATTGATTGGTATTCTTTTTTTTATTAATATGGTATTGTAAACTAATTATTTAATTCTAAAAGAAGTACAAATTATTTTCTAGTCAAATAAATAATAATAAAGGACCATAAAATAATAACAATAATACAAATAAAAAAGTAAAATTATTTAAATATGGTTAATTGTGAAGTTTATATGTATTATTTTATTTGGTGAGGGAAAGTAGTGAGCCTGCCATTGGAGAAAGTGAGGATTGTGAGGCAAAAAGTTGAAGAGAGAGTTTATGTGGCAATGGTATGGCCCAACTGGTGAGCCAAAAAATGGCTAACCATTGGATTTGCTCTAATATTCTCCATCTATTCTTCCAGCCCCAAATGTTCTTTCAATAACATTTCTAAGAGATGCATGTGCAAAATAAAACACTCTATAGTATCCTGTAGGGGGTTGGCTTGAACGTCTAAAATCAATAGGATGATAGCGATGTTGTGGTCCTTTACAGGGCGAGGAATCCTTCTTTGTTTGCATAACTAGCATCTATAAGATAATACATACCTAAATAAAAGAAACTAGTGTAAACACAAATTTCGACTCTAAAATTAAATAAGACAAAAGATATGGAATTTGTATTAATTTCAGAAGGTATGGGTATAAGCTTCCTATATTTGCGACAAGATGAACAAATAAATAATTCATCTGATTCGATTTCTAATTTGTACTTAAAATATGGTCGATTGACTTGAATTTCGATCAAGTTGATTTAATTTGATTTCCTTGGAATGAACTTCAATGAATTTGATCTTACGAGAGGGCCTAAGAGGCCAGATCTCAATCAAGACGAGTTTTATTTGATCTTCGAAAGTAGACAACACGTGTTTTGATTGTACTTTTATCTTCTTCTAGAGAAATTAACCCTTTTGAGTTTTCAGAATTTTTTAGAGTGAATGAATTTTAGCCCCCTAAGTAAGAGGGAGTAGTGCTCTATTTATAGAGAATGAATACTTCTCCCCTTACTAAAGTTTGCAACTTATTCACATTCTCGGCCCGTTGATTGGGCCTTAGACTTTAGCTCATTTCACTAGCGATTTAATAGTCAATCTGACCGTTGACTTAATAATCGTTAAGGTCATGACTTAGTAGTCAATTTGACCCAAGCTATTTAAATAAATTAAACTAATTAAATGAGCTAATCCAAAATAATTAATTTTTATTAATTTTCCAATGGGGCATTTTTTATTATTTTTTAGTACCTACAAATTGTCCCCTCGAGTGTTAACTGTATGACAACTTTGGAGTGCTTAAAGCGGTTGGCTCTCGAAATTTGAAAGATGCTGATGATTAGAGCTTTTTTGTAGGCTTCCTCTTTTTTTTGTGACCAAATAATTTGGTGAGTTGGTAGACAATTCAGGCTATTTTTTTTTTTTTTTGAAGATAGTTCTGTTTGTAGATGTGTGATAAAATTTTATCAATAATTTAAAGGGATAGAATTCTATCTATAATTTGTGATAAATTCTCTCAACAATCTAGAGAGATAAAATTCTATCAGCAATTTGTGATAAATTCTATCAACAATTTTGTCGACAATTGCTATAAATTCAACCCTCGGTTTACATTCAATTCACTACCTCAATCATTCAATTGTCACGAATTCTGGCAAATTGACGCTAGTCTTGGGCAAAATTTGCTCCCCCCTTTCCTATTCTTCTTTTTTTTGTTTTTTGGCAGATTCACCATCTGAAATATTGAATGCTTTAAACTTTGGACTAAAAGGATTGTTTATGCCACCATTTGCAACAAAGAGTACGAAACTTTCTTATGCTTGGACGAGATGTCTTCGTGAGTCCTCCTTGAGTGACTCTGTCAAATATTCTCACCCTTGGTTGGTTCGCCTATATGGGTTTACCGTAGGATGCCTTTTATTAAACTTTCGACCTTTGGATAACTCACCCACAAGGATCCACCAGAGGCCGCCTTTATTAATTCTCAACTTTGGATGACTCGCCCGCAAGGGACCACCATAGGCCGCCTTTCATTAATTTTCAACCTTGGCTTGTAAGGGTGCACCACACCATATGCCTCATTTTATTAATTTTCGACCTTCGGATGGCTTGTCCAGAAGGATCCACCGAAGGGTGCCTTCATAATTTTGTCCTTTGGATGGCTCACCCGCAAGGATCCATCGAAGGTCACCTTTATTAATTCTCGATCTTTGGATGACTCACCTGCAAGGGACCACCATAGGCTACCTTCTATTAATTTTCGACGTTCAGATGACTTGCCTACAAGGGTCCATCAGAGACCGCCTTTATTAATTTGTGGCCTTTAGATAGCTTGCGTGCAAGAGTACACCTTAGATTACTTTCTCAAATGTTCTCACCCTTGGATGGCTTACCCATATGAGTCTACCTTGGGTGACTTTATCTAACGTTCTCACCCTTGGATGGCTTGCCCGCACGGGTCCATCTTGGATAACTTTATCTAATGTTCTTACCCTTGAGAGCTTGCCCGTATGGGCCCACCTTTGGTGACTGTATCCAATGTTCTCACCATTTGATGGCTCACCCATGCAGATCTACCTTGGATGACTTTTCCTATTATGAAGATAGAGGCCACATTGTTGTCGTTGCCAATTTGAATAAGGAGGCCTACATCTCCAACATGAAGGAGTAGGTTGTGATGCCATTACTACCAACCTGAAGGAGGAGGCTATATTGTCATTGCTATCAACTTGAGGACGTGGACAACTTGAAAGAGGAGGCTACAGTAGCATCATCGCCAACTTAAAGGAAGAGACATATGTCACAATTGCCCCCCATTTGAAGAAGCCCTAAGAGTCCGTAACTTAAATCGTGCAAGAGTTGACTTAGTGCCTTTGAGGGTCACAAGCTTTGATGACTTAAGGCTTATGAGGTTTAGTGAATTCGGAGGCTAACCCTTCGATGATGATTCAAAGTGTGCTTAGATGACACGAAAGTCTACTTAATGGCTTGAGAGTTAGCAACTTCGATGATTTAGGGGTCTTAAACTTCGAAGACAAAGGAGTCTTGAACTTTGAAGACTTAAGAGTCTTAAACTTTTGATAACTTGAGAGTTTTAAACTCTGACGACATTGAGGAGTCTCTATCTTTGAGGACTTTGGAGTCTTACTTTTGATGAATTGGGCATCTTTACTTTAATGACTTAGAAGTCTTTAACTTTGAAGACTTAGGAGTCTTTAACTTTGATGACTTGGGAGTCTTAAAATTGCGAGACTTAGTTGTCTTTAATTTTAATGGCTTGAGAGTCTTGCTCTTTAATGTCTTGTGAGTCTTAAACTTTGTTCACTTTGAAGTCTTTGGTTTTAATGACTTAAAAGTATTTATCTTCGATGACTTGTGAGTCTTCAACTTGGGAGACTTAGTTGTCTTTTATTTTGATGACTTGAGATTCTTTATCGTCAATGACTTGTGAGTCTTTAACTTGGGAGACTTAGTTGTCTTTAATTTTAATGAATTAAGAGTCTTGAGCTTGAGGGACTTGGTTGTCTTTAAATTTGATGGCTTGAGAGTCTTTTTCTTCGATGACTTGTGAGTTCTTAACTTTGGAGACTTTGGAGTCTTTAGCTTTGGTGACTTAAAAGTCTTTATCTTCGATAATTTATGAATCTTTAACTTGGGAGACATAGCTGTCTTTAATTTTAATGACTTGAGAGTCTTTAGGTAATGTGAAAGTCTTTAATTTTAATCACTTGGAAATCTATGACTTTAATGGCTTGAGAATCCTGTGGGTGACTTGATAGTCTGTGCCAACATGAGAGTCTAGAAGCTTGGACTTCGAAGTCTTAATGGTGACTTGAGAGTCGAGATTATTTTGTGACTTGGGAGTCTTTAGGAGTGACTTGAAAGTCTTCATCAAGCATATAGTTACTTGATTTTGAAGTCTTAGATGTTTGACTTAATAGTCTTTCGGTGACTTGAAAGTTTGCTCCCTACATGCTTATTATAGGTCGTTCATCAAGCATATAGTTACACTGACTTGAAAGTCATAGATCATTATTTTTGAGTCCATTTACTAGGTGAAGTACCACAATAAATTAGGTTATGTGCTGAAATTTAGTATCAACTGACTTTTGGGTAGATAAGACTATCTCCTTATTTCGACGCAAGGCCAAGGAGGTTCCGATATATATCATGTCATGACATTCTCAATATCAACCTTAACAAAATACTCAACATATTTTTATGTGTGTTTGAAATGTAAGAAGAAGAAGGAACATGTTCAAACAAAAATAAAAACAAGAAAGAAGAATACTAAACTAAAAAAGAAAGAAATATGAATTTCTTTCTCTCTCCTTGTGGAATTCTCAATTTTTTCAATATCAACTTCAACAAAACATTAAATGCATTTTTATATATGTTTAAAGTAGAAAAAGAATAGGAAACAAGTTAACAAGAAAATAAAATAAAAGCAAGAGAGAATAGTTATAAAACTGAAAAACAACAATGAAAAATGTGAAATTTGTTGGATAAGGATCCAAACCTTAATGTAATGCCATCCCAGCACTACTAATACACCACTTGCCAGTTTCCACTACATATAGTAATAGGATGCTTTTATAATGTGGTGGCCACCATAATGAAATTCATCACATTAGTTAATTAAAAAAATTAGATCCTAGTTGTTTATTAATTTGATTTTATTAAATTAATTAAGATTTACTCTAAAATATAAAACTATTAAATGTAAGTATCAAATAAAGCATCTTATAATGCTCATCATAGTCAACATTCCTCATTAAGAGGAAGTTCATAACTTGGTGGCGGTCGTGTATACACTTCCTTTATGAGATCATCATGGAGAAAAACGTTCTTTACATCCACCCGAAATAGTTCCCATTTTCCACTAGCTGCAACAATGATAAGTTGAGCTATAGGAGCAAACATCTGCTCATAGTCAATACCATAGTCTTAGTTAGAACCAAGGACAACGAAATGCACAATATACTGCTTAAACTCGTTTTTGGCACGAGTCTTGATCTTGTAAACATATTTACACCATACCATAAATTTGGCCAGTGTAAATTAACTAAATCCAAAGTGTGCGCTTTGAGCAAGGCTTGTAACTCTTCTTATATACCTTGTTACCAAAGTGGATTAGTAACTCGCCTCTCTGTATGTTGAAGGCGCATAGAGAGATGCAAGTGCTATACAAAGTTGGTAATCATACATATACTGGAAGTTGTCGCACTCAATCTGAATGACAGAGATGCAACTCTGTGGTGGTGCCCTCCGTTTAGATTACAAGTGAAGAATCATATGAATTAGTAGATTAGTCAATTGAAGACAGAACAACAATACATAATTAAGATGACTCTGTTGAATTAGATAGTCCAATTTGATTCTTTAAGCTATAAACTAATTTTGTCCCTATCTGGAAACAACTCAATTAAAGGATCACTAAAAACTAGTGCGTTTTGATGAAAACTAGTGCGTTTTGATGAAATGATTGAAAATTAGAAAGCAAGGAGAACATTTTGTGCTCTTAAGAAACTATACATGGCGAGAAATATGAAGACATTTGAAAATCGAATCCTAATAATGATAGCCCTTGTGCTCAATTCCATAGCTAAGAAAGTAGCACCATTTGAGCACATGGCTTTAATTTGTTGTGTTAATGGGTTGTAGAAGGAGAAAACAAGCATAACTAAACACGCGAAGCTTGTTATAGTTAGAAGCGTTACCAACACATGTTTGTGTGGTGATTGATTACCAGCTACTAGAGAAGGCATAAGACTAATTTTCTGAATAATAGTGCGCGTATCATCTCCCCGAAATATTTCTAGATAAGAAACAAAGATAAACAATGAATGAAAGTTACCAAGGGTATGACGATGTTTTCTTTTAGCCCTTCCATTTTGTTAAGAAAACTCTAAAATCCTTGTGACTACGTCACAGCATTATCACATCAAAAGGTTTTGATCTTATAAAAAACTAGGTATAGATCATAGCTACAAAGTTGTCATAAATTTGCTGCATTTCCGAATGACTTCTAAGAAGATCTATCTACACTTACCTCAAATAGTCACCAACAAAAATCACAAAGTATTGAAATTCGCTCATAGATTTAGTCGGGGAAGGACCCAAAATGTCATAATGGACCTGGTCAAATGGTGCATTCAAAATTGGGTCTCAACTATAAAATGGCAAAGCGTGATGTTTTACAAGTTTACAAGAGACACAATCAACTTTATTTTGTTTAACTTGACCCAAACATGATAAGAAATAAGATAACCTATCAAAAGAACTACGACCTAATCTGAAATGCCAGAGATCTTGAGAGTAAGTAGCTACACAATGCCTATGTGTCGGAGTAGGAATCTTCATGGACATGGCTTCGTATAACCATCCAACTTTACATCTTGTCCCTGTGACTTGGCCCTTCTGTGGATCCTACACACAATAACAATGACTTGAGAACAATATTTCCAATCCATGTTCACTTATCTAATCCGTAGAAATAAGATATAATGCAAGTTATGGAACTAGTAAGATATTAGGTAGTAAGAAGTATAAAGTCGACACACTCCAGTATGATTAATATTCATCTCAGTATTATTAACAACATGTATACCTGGAGTTGACGTGGAGTGAATTTTGTTTACCATGTAGTCAATATTATCTAGAAGTTCTATGGAAAAAAAGTTTATCTAGAAGTTACACGATTATTTTCACCATATAAAAAAACAATAAGTTACCATGTCTAACCCCTAAAGTTTCATATTAACAAGTGTAGGACACTTGACAGATGAAGAGTGATTTATGTCTTTGTACTTCAATTTTATTTTGGTCCTATGGCGTTTGATTCAATGACAAAAGTAGGAAAATCAATTATGTTATATCAGGCAAATGACTTGTGCTTGATCTGGAAAGTTAGTTGCCTTCGGCAAAGCAGAATGGGTGTCAAGGGTGTTATCTTGTTTCCATTGGGGAAAAGTTTTTTTTATACAAGAAATCAAAAGAAAAGTTACACAAGAAAATAGGTCAAAGGTCATTAGATCACATAAGCATGCATACGCAATAAGGCCCTTTTCATTTTTTTTGGGTGTATTCTAATGGGGGATAAGAAGATAGTTCCACCAAGGAAATACCTTCCCTCCTTCATAAGATACTAGTATTCCTATATATTCACAAGTTTTTATCTCCAAGTGCCAATATCTCAGCATCGTTCCTCTCAGGCACTAGTCATCCGATCCCTGCAGCGCGTAATGAGCAACCAAAGTGTTGCAAGTTCTAACTTGCCAAGTGCTACTACAATGCAGTATTCCACTGCCAATGTGACAATCATTGAAAGTTTCAATTACTAAAGTAGGAACATAACGTATGGTACCAATCGTATAACCTAGCAGAGTAATAAGCCCATGGCTTCTAACATGGGAAATGCTATCCCAATGGACGATGGAAAGCAAGCACTTTGATCAAGAGCTTATCAATTGAGTTAGCTACAGTCAAACCTAGGGGATCGACGGTTTGCATCTCAAGGAGTTTCATTTGCTCCAAATTCTAATAGTCAATGAGCACTTTCTAATCAAGTGAGGGGAACTAATTTAGACATTATGGGTCGATGGACTCATTCTTTTATCAGTCAGACATTAGACCAAGCTTTACCACTCACTTGATGACTCCTCAAGTGGATCCGGTGAATGATGAATGGGCTACGATTCAGTAAGTGAATCTAGTTCAGCCATTATAGGGCGATGGAGACGTTCTTTGTGAATCAGTTTCAGATCCAAAATTTAGTGCCGCCGTGATTACTTCTCTAGGGGATCCGTTGAATTTGAACTCTAGCACTCAATGCACTACTTTTTAGAAAGCAAATGTGTTGAGTTTAGATATTGTGGGCTGTTGCAGCAGTTCTTTTATGAGCCAGCCGTTAGATCCAAACTTTAGCACTCAAATGATGATTTCTTAAGTGGATCTATTGAATCTAAGTTCTAGAAGT
>NCQV01070616.1:0-14610 GCA_002740545.1 Lophocereus schottii
CTCCTTGGGCTGAGCTTGATGGTCCTTGGGCTTCTCATGATGGTCTCCATCAGCAGCCCACCGATTTTGCCGTATATTTCTCATGCTCTCTTCCAAGTCTAATGTTTAGTCTTTGTTTCTCGTTTTTATGCCCTCTGCTTTTGTAAGTTCTTTCACTTTCCAGTTATCACCCATGCTTAGGACTCCTGCATCGGAACACTGTAGTCCCATATTTGAAATTTTTTGGGCTAAAATAGTTACTTCTAAAAGCCCCGTACGTCCCTTTCTTTTTTTTTTTGTTTTATTTTTGGTTGCCCAGGGGAAAAAAAACACACTTCCAAAAGCCCCTTATTTTGTCGGCTCCCCTTAGCACATGTGTTGGAGTTTATGGATCCGGGATCATAGTATAGTTATTGATTTTCTTACTAATTGTGTCTCTCCCACAGTTCCACTCCACTTGCGAACCGCAGCCCTGGAGCTTCAATGATAATTTTGAGAATTTGAAGCTCATATTTTGCATATAGTGGGAAGTGTGACTTCTCAGTAATGTTATAATTCCAAATTAAGACTGAACGTTTGTATTTCCTCTACCCCCCCTTTACTGTCTATGTCTTGCGTCTCCTGCTTTCGCATGCTAATTGGATTTTGTGAGTAGATTACTCTAGAGATAGACGGAGAAACCTTTAGAGAGAGAGTAGATCATCTAGAGAGAGCTGCTAGTGATATGAAGAAGCCTCCAGACCCTCATTTACACGCATTCAATGAACAACCACCCACTTCCAGCCTTTTCTGCACCAAAACCGTCCCATCGCCACCCCTCCAGATGGCCTCTCTCTTCCAAATTGTTGAATCTTTGCGATTTCTACCTTCCTAAAGCCCCACCCACCTTGATTTGAACCTAACCACAACTCGATTGCTTTGGGCTCATGATGAGACCTCGTCCAGATCGTCACTTATGGTAGATTTGACACTTCGATCTACATCTCTGCTGTGGCTAGATAATCAGACCGGTGCTTCTTTGGCCAATTTACCCATCTGCCAGCTTCCATAGGCCCCCATTAAAACCTGTAAATTGCAAAATCAATGGCTTCCAGTGTATACCCCAAGTTCGTGCTTTTGTTCCCAACTGGGTATTAATTTGATAGATCTGGCCGAATCCCCTATCTCAGAGCAGAATGATGATGATACTCCACCACCTAGCCCCCAAGCTACTGCCTCTCTAGCACTCGAGTATGGAACCACTTGTCCATGGTGGTGCGACAGCAAAACGGTGGACTATTTCACCAATGGTCCCCTGGTTTCTGGTTCCAGCCCATCTTAATGGTCATTAGCATAATTGATACGAAATTAACAGGTGATATTATTTCTTTTATTACCGTTTTCTGCTGAGTGAAGTGCATGACTGTCTATGGCTTGAATGTTTTCATATTAGGCCTTGGTTTTCTTTATTAAAAATTATCGATACATTTATGAAGCATAGAAGCGTGCCTGTAGCTAAACCATGGGTTGATAGTGTAAATACACACATTTGGAGCAATCAGTTAGTCCAAGCCCACCATTTCTTGCTTCCATTTAGTCTAAGATTGCCTATGAGCAACCCTTCCTCGAATTCCCCTCTCTCTGTGTCTTCCAACTCCAATGGTAGTCCTCACTACCATGACAATGTTTCGACTAGTACTAATCCTGCCCAACCTAGATGGTTACCTGTGTTGGATGGAATTCGACCTCACCATAATAGTCAATCCGATCCACTTCGGCCCAATCACGATGTCAATGCCCTTAAACTCAGTGTGGGGGGGTAATGGTAGTACTGAAATCCCCCCACCTAAGCCAGAACTTTGTCCTCAACTTCCCGGAAGTAACCCTTCAAGGATCATTCCCGTAGACAAGACCTCTCTTCGCCACCAAAAGACCCAACCAGGCCACCAAGGGCATCCTGACTCTCAATCTCGTCAGTTGGAGGAATTACTGGCTTGTTGTCTAATTGGGAAGATATGGGGGGATCCTATCCCTATTCCTGCCATTATTCATAAAACTAAAAAAGACTGGTACTTTGTGAAAGGGCAAGTCGATTACATAGATGCAGGTAATGACTAGCTTATGCTAAGATTTGCTACTGCTGAAGATAGAATGTTGGTGTTTGATCAAAGACCATGGCCTTAACTTTGTCGTTAAAAAGTGGACCCCTTTCTTTGACTCCTATATTGCTAGCATTGATAGAGTTTACCAATGGGTAAGGGTGTCGAGGCTACCTTGGGAATTCTGGGACCAAACAACTCTCGCTGAACTTCTCAAACCTGTAGGAACCATGGTTTGAGTAGACCAAAATACCCTTCTCAAGCTTAAGGGTAAATTCCCTCGTATCTGCCTAAATATAGATATAACTCACCCCCTCTCGGGAAGCCTCACCATTGCTAGGGAAGGACTATCCATGAGAGTTTCTCTCATCTATGAAGGACTCCATGAAGCCTGTCTCTTATGTGGTCAGGAATCTCACTAACTTGACAGCTGCCCCAAACTTCCNNCCCAGAAAAAAGTTCAAGTTGTGGTCCACAGGTTTGAGGATGGTGCTACAAGTTCTACCTCTAAGGAGCGTTCTTCTTCTGCTAACCCTCAGTTCTCCCCCTCTGAAAATTAGGTCACAATTTCCCCAAAAAAGAGAGTCCGGCCTACTTTGGGGCCTCGCCACAAGTCAGAGCCTAGCCTGAAGCCTTGGGACCCCCCCAATCCCCACCAATGACACTCCTAGCCCTCCCACCCAGACTGCCCCAGGCCCTAGCATTACCAAAGGGATTGTGTTAGCTAACCTTGCATCCATGAAGAGCCAGGATGAAGGCTCTCCTAATGTTGACAATTTGGTGGCTATGGTTGCTGGGGACGATGAACGTATGGATGAAGAAGAAAATGTAGGTATGTTCCTCAACCTCGAAAATATCGAGGATGTGGAAATGTCCACAGACTCATCCAAGAGGAAGAGAGTTGAAGAAGGAGAGGAGTGCACATCCCACTCCTAGATCCATTACCTGGAAACTGTTAGGCTGGTTTTTTGCTATGATTGGAATCTACAGCTTGTTGCTTATGGGTTCTGACAGTGACTGGAGATGCTTTGCCTGCCTTTTTAGTTGTACCTCATGTTTTTAACTTTCTGTATTAATGTTGCTTTGTTGACTCTTGTACTGCATGTTATCATGTCCAGCATGTGGACAGTACTTAGCTTTTGGGATGCATTCGACTTATGCATATGGAGGGGAGTCTCTGTTAACTGTATTCGTCTTTTTTCGACTATTTACATCAAATGGACATGCGAATATCTTTATGGTTTGGAAATTTATTTCTTTCCCTGCTCTTATGCGCCTATCTTGTGTTGTGCTCAAATGGGTGGATGCTGGATTTGCCGATGTACAGCAGCATTAGTGTTGCCCCTATCAATGGTTAGTGTTGCCCCTATCAATGGTGAGTTGCCTAAGTGCTTGTACTTGTGGCCTAGTCCCTCACCCATTAAAGAAGTCAATGAAGACAGCCACCATGTCTGAGACTCCACAGCTAAATATAGCACTAATTCGCAGACTTACTATAAATTTTGTTCGATTATTCTTTTGGTGGCTTAAATGCTCAAGCATGAATTATGCCAACCCCATGGATCTTATGATTGATGCACACTTTTTTTTTGGACAGGGAATTTGCAAGCACCATAATGCATGCAATGTTGGAACATTACTATCCTCATGGACACAGAATCAAGACAATAAAACTATTCTTGCGAGTGAAGGGTTACACCCTTCTAAGGCTATTAGACCGAATGCCTATGGGCCCAGAATATCTATATATATTGTGTTTTTTGAGAACAAACATTGTATATGTATATTAGAATTTCGTCCCAACAATGCCCGAAATAGTCATCATAGTGTTGTTTTTCCTTACCAGGAAAGGTATATTGTGCACAACAAGAGCTCTGCATGGGTTCCCACCTTCGAATGCAATGATATTGAAGACTTGAATTATTTGTAAGCAAGTGAAGGGTGTTACCCTTCCAAGGCTAATGTTTTGACTGCCTTCGGGCCAAGAAAAATTTGGAAGCTCATTTTATTGTGTAAATCATTTGTGTTCGAAACAATGGTAATCTGTAATGAAATGAGAAAAGGTAGGTGGTATGCACAAAGTAGGCAATATTTATCTGACCAAAACAAACAAATCTCTCATTGTTATCCCCACTTGCACCACACGTATACACGCCTATCAGATCACTTGTATGAGAAACTATCGACTAACATAAACCGATTCTCCACCCTGGCCTTTTGCTGCCCGCCTAATAATGGTTGTATCATTCCTGCAGTTTGTATTCATTACTCCCTACCTCTACAAACTACGTCGACTACCTTTTTGGTATGAGAACGCTTAAAAGCCAACACCCGAGGCTTTATGAGATATTTAATAGTATGCTGGACATGAGCCACTCCTTGTGCGCTCATCTAAGACCCAATTACATAAGAATGGAGCGAGAACCGTTTCGGCACACTGCTAGTTTTTAATGATAATTATTAACTGGAACACTCAAGAGGCAAAAAAGCCACAAAGTTGTTAAGGAAGTCCATTTTTTAACAAGAACTTATAAGGTAGATATAATCTTTCTGTTGGAAACAATGGCGAATGAAAAGAACATCCTTAAAATACTCCCTCAAACGGGTTTTGGCCACTATGATTATGTTTTACCGCATAACCATTCGGGGGGAATTGCAGTACTGTGGAATAACGACAACATTCATGCATCAATCCTTCTAAAGGAGCCAAGGGCAATCCATATGTTGGTCCATGATCCCCAAAAAGGCCAAAGTATTATTGTCTCAGGTATATATGCCCCGGCCTAAATCAGAGTTAAAGACCAATTCTGGGAACATCTTACCCATCTAAACACAGTATTTGATATACCCTAGTGTTTAATGGTGATTTGAATGAACTAGGTAGCCCAGAAGAAAAAGAAGGGGGACAATTAGTCCCCTGGGGCAAATTTCAAAGACTCAATCACTTTCTTACAGAGATCAATGCGGATTCCATCCCGGTCAATGGTAACATCTTCACTTGGAAAAAGAAAATACACACTCAACTAATTTATGAAAGATTGGATCGAACCATAGCCAGAAGAGATTGGTCTACCCTGTATCCTAACGCCATAGAGGAACATGGTAGCTTCACATGCTCTGATCATAGACCTATCATTGTTTCTTCAGACATCGTAATTCCCAAGGAAAAAGCGTTTCCCTTTCGATTTTGGAATTTCTGATGCAAATACCACCAAGTTGATACGATTATAACAAAAGCATGACGCTCAAATGTTCAAGGAACGAATATGTTCAACTTTGCGAAAAAACTCAAACGCATCAAGATTGAAGTTAAAACCTGGGTGAAAACCCACTTCGGCAACTTTAATGAAAAACTAAAAAAGAACACGCAAAAGATTGAATATGTAGAGGAGCAACTAATTAAAAATCTGGACAATCTTCGGCTAAATTCATGGTTAATTCGATTACTAAAGCAAAGAGAAAAAATGATGCTTTTTAGCCAAAAATATTGGGGCCAAATGCAAAAAAAAGAATGGCTGATCAATGCAGATAGAAATACCACCTTCTTCCAACAAACAGCTAACTACTCAAGAATAAAGAAACTTATGGTCAAGTTACGTGATGAATGTGGTGTATGGATAGATGAGGATAAAGCGATAGGAGACAAATTCATTTCTGACTTCACCAAAATGTTTCAATCAATTTATCACAGCCAAAGATACATAGCAGACCTCGGCTTACCTCCTATAATTTCAGACCATGAGAACAATGAACTAATTAGGCTCCCTAACTTGGAGGAAGTTAAAAACGTTGTGTTTAGCATTGAGTCTAATAAAACACCAGGACCTGATGGGTTCGGTGCAGACTTCTTTAAAAACTATTGGCACATTATTAAGAAAGATTTATTGAATAGTATCAATGAACTTTTTAGAAATGGGAAAATCCTGAAAGAACTGAACCATGTTTTTATAGCACTCATCCCGAAAATTGATAATCCAACTCAAACAAATTAGTTTAGGCCTATTAGTCTATGTTCTACCTTCTATAAGATCATTACTATGATTCTTGTTAACCGATTAAGACCATTGCTTGACAAATTAATTTCGCCATTGCAAAGTGCCTTTATTCCAGGCAGATCCATCCATGATAATATTCTCATTTCTCATGAGATTTTGCATAAATTTAAATATTTAAAGACCAAGGATGCTTGGGTAGCCATTAAACTGGATATGGAAAAAGCCAAATGAGACTTCATTTTGAAATGCTTTCAGGAATTAGGCCTCCATCCCATATGGACTAACTGGATCAAAGAATGTATCTCTTCAATCTCGTATTCTGTGATTATCAATGAGGAGCCTACGGGCTTATTTACGCCAACCAGAGGCATTCATCAAGGCCATCCACTCTCTCCATACATCTTCATAATATGTATGGAGGTGCTAAGCTTATGGCTAACAAAAGTAGCAGCTAAACACAAATCAGGTATAGGCATTAAACTTTGCCCTAGATCTTGTAAAATTCTTGGCTTGTTTTTTGCGGATGATTGCCTCCTGTTCTGTCGAACTGACGCCGACAGCTGTAGGGCATTGAAAAATCTTTTGGATGATTTTTGTTCCACTTCGGGTCAATTAATTAACTACCATAAGTCAGTCTTTACCTTCTCTCGTAATGCCCCCACACAGCAGAAGCAATTAGTTACGAGTATTTTTAATATACCACATAGAACCTCTTTGGGCAAATACCTTAGATGTCCTCTTTTCCAAGGCCGACCTGGCAAAGTTACCTTTAAAGAGACCATTGATAAAGCCACTTTAAAACTCCAAGGTTTGCAAGCACACTGTCTATCCGAAGCGGGCAGAGCAGTACTAATCCAGTCGCATCTAGAAGCATTGCCGGCACATACGATGCAATGTTTCTAGCTACCAAGGACAACTTGTCAACAGAGGGATAAAATTAGCCGGGATTGTTTTTGGAAACATACGACTGCAGACGAAGGGCTTCCCCTGATTGCATGACACAAACTATGTTTACAAAAGAATAGAGGAGGACTAGGATTAAGGAAAACAGAAGCAGTTAATAAAGCATTCTAATGCAAGCTAGCCTGAAAGATACTTACTAACTCCTCTAGCCTTTGGGTTCGACTCATGACTGAAAAATACTTACATACAACTGAATTTTTTACGTATGCAAAAAAATCTACAGATTCACCAAACTGGAAGAACTTACTTAGTTGTAGAGCTCTAATCAAGCAAGGTGTAATTTGGAAAGTAGGGGATGGTGAGAGCATCTCTTTCTGGCATGATAATTGGGTAGAAAATAATAACCTCATCGACATACTAGAAGTAGATATAGACACAGTCACTCACCCACAAGTTAAAGTGTTTGAATTCATTCAACATGATAAATCCTGGAATTTTGCCAAGCTTAATGCTTTTTTGGGCAATCACCCTATCGTCTCCAAAATTCAAGGGATTGCTATTCCAGTACACACCACACCTGACACATTTTGCTGGGGATTAGATAGCTCGGGTAATTTCAGTACTAAAACGGCTACTTGGATAGCACATGATAAAGATATAAATGATATATCGGAATGGCCACTTAAGTGGATATGGCAAATCGATACTGTGCCAAAAATTAAAATCTTTATATGGCAGTTATGTCACAAGGCAATCCCTGTTCGAGGTATTTTGCTTCGACGGGGTATTAATCTAGACCCCATCTGCCCAAACTGCTTAAGCAAAATAGGATCAATTGAACACCTACTATGTGAATGCCAGACAACATGAAAGGTCTGGGAACTAGCTGATAACCGTCACTTGTTCCTGGTGCAATACTCACCTATCAGTTGGTGGGAAATAACTGATGCCCTTGACAAGGTAAGAAGCTCCCGAAACGCAAAGTTGCTACAAAAATTCTCTTTCCTTGCATGGAGCATTTGGAAAGAGAGAAATACAGTTGTATTTAAAAACCAAGTATTTAATCCAGTCAAATGTATAATCAGGGACAAAAAGGTTTATGCCGAATGGAGAATCCGTACTTGCATGACGTATGATCATTCTCAACGGGGAAGCTCTTTCTCCCCCGTAAAAATCGCCCAACTGGTTCGTTGGCATCCTCCACCTCCAGGATTCATCAAACTCAATTTTGATGGGTCTCTCGTCAACTCAGTAGCAGCAGGAGGTTATATCCTACGAGATTAGACTGATAAAGTTATCAAAGTCGGAGCAGCGAATTATGGGCAGACATCAATTATTATTGCCGAAGCAAGAGCCCTGTGAGATGGAATCAAAGTGACTACCCAGGCTGGCTTCCACAAACTCTATATTGAAGGCGACAACTTCAGGCAGTAGAAGGTAAAATAGGAGTACCTTGGAAAATTTCTACAATCCTTGAAGATGTACGCACTTGGATTCTGCAAATGACACACGTCTAAATTCACCATATATTTCGAGAGGCAAATATGGCTGCTGATTGGCTTTCCAAATTTGGTGGCACTGTCACGGACGGTTTCTCATCCAATAATTGCTTTTCCCCCTGTACTTGGTGTTATTCTGACTGCGGATGTAGTTGGGCGTACTCTTGTGAAAAGAGGCGCCTAACGTACAAAGTTTCTCTTTACCATTGTTAAAAAAAAAAAAATGTCTTCCATCTCCTAGTTTTCTCTATTGCCAATTTCTAGCTTTGGTTTTAATTAGCTACTAGTATGAACCTGAGCTTTCCACGGTACGTAACAAATAGACCTTTGAAGTATATAATTGAAAAAAGCACATTGATTAACCCTTTACACATAATTGTGGTTGATAATTTTTAAAACCTACTATGATAAAATAGATATGTTTAATGATATAAGTAATGAATAGAAAAGGACAATTGTTTTATAATCACGATAAATGGCATCATAATTGGTTATGACTTCCATTTATGTACATCTGTTATGAAGTGAAATTTTAGCAGTAAATTGATCATGATGTCAATGCACCTTAGCAACATAACGCTTACATGAATGCCCTTTTATTTGCGCTTGAAGGGTGGATGACACAACGATTGTGATCACAGTTTCTAAAACCAATTCGATCAAAAATTACTTAAACTAATAGTTGAATTCCTAGAAAAGGTTTTATACTTTACATTTGTACTTGCATCAAAGTGATATGAGAAGAAAAGAAAGCCAACATTAAGGCATATAGATAACCATAATTTTAGGACAAAAATATTGAACAATTTAATTGAAATAACTTGTTTGCAATAGTTTAAGTTGTGCAATTGGTAACTTGTTCCAATTCCATTGAAAATGATAATTTCCTACCAAAATAATAAGCATTCCAGCTGTAAATGGGGATAACAATTCATGCATTGAGGATAAAAATAAAAATTAGTCCATACATCACACATACAGCCCATACAACCTAAAGTATGATTACATCTACTAACCAAGCTAAAGAAACAACAGTAAACCCTTAGTGAATAAGCATCTAACATCAGTCAAGTAGTTCAACATTAGACAAACCACTTACTATCACACCAAAATAGTAAGTAGCAGCTAACATCATAACATTGCTAACATAAAGCTTATATATATACATTTCAAAGAAATCGTAAACCAACTACCCTCCACATGAGGTTGTTGGGTTATTCGTCTCATAAGCCATAGTTGAGTTAATCTTGCTTGCATTCTCTAATTACATATGCCTCTAGTCTTCGTGAGTGTAGTGGCTCCTTATCCTGTTGGAATCTCCATTGAACTTGAAAGGGGGCAATGTATATGTCATACAATATTCCTCCTAATCCCTACAAACAACGGTCAAAACTATCCGTCCCAAGGTTCCCTTGGCAAGGAGCTTGGCTGATCTTAATGTCTTAATTCCTCTACAAGAGCTTCTTAATTTCAGTTGTCCGATAGCTTCTACCTCCGCCTCTGTTTTTAGATAGCTTTTGGCTCAACCTATGCCTGTTTCACCATTGTGAATTGTTTATGCATTTTAGCTCTGGATCAAGTCAACTACTCTGATGTCTTAGTCTCGAGCTAATATATAATACTCAATTAGGGGCACTGAAAGAAATTTACTCTAACATGTCTTACTCATATTTGATTCATCTCCAAAAAAAATTGAAGAATTCAATCCCTCTGCTAACAACAGTCCAAAGCTCACAATAAAAGAATAGAAAACAGAAAACAGAGGAGATAGTAGATATGGCAGCTACCTTGTCCTGTAGGGATGGGTCCACGACTGCTTTAACTTTTGGTTTCCCATTTGCCTTAAACATAGCAGCTGGCGTGCAGGATCACCAAAACATAATAGTTAAATAATTGATCTAACCAGATTTTTTCTTGTTATTAAACACATACCAAAGAATATATGTCATAAATTAAACCTCGAAAAAGGAGGATTATAGGTGATTAAAGATCCTGACAGAAAAAAAAGCCAAAGATGTGACAATAATTGTTGTGGCTGCCTATCAAATAATCTAAGATCAAATATCTTAGACTCATTAGGCAACCCCCCAAAAAAATACCGCTCTAATCAGGTGCATGATGTACCCTAAATTATCTAATTTCTAATCAGCCACAAAGCATCAATATGTTGTCATGCAAGGCACAAAAAATGCATACGATAAAAGTGTAATATTTATGATTTTGGTATGGTCTGTGCTTTGCTTCAAACTCGGCATATCATCATCATCATCCCTTGTATTACTTACTTTTGCCCTGGTCTCTTACCACCAACCGGGAAAAGAAATTAATATGTACAATGAATCCAGCCGTAAAATGCAAGAGAGTTAGGGGCAAGGAAGGATACTGAGAAAGTCAAAAAGAAGTAGGTACTATGAATGAAGCCATGCGAAACCATTGGCGGTAACGATTAGAGGACCAAATCAGTCTATTCAAATCCAAGGCTTATCTTGCGCCTCCCCGGGGCCGGAAGGGGAGACGAAGAAAAAGGATATGTGAGGAAGAATCAAAGTAAGATTGTGAGAGTAGAGTTTGACTATAATCCAAACCCTAATAAAAAATTTCAGTCACAATTAGAAATCGAACTGAACTGAGGAAGAATAAAAGAAGCGAAGAGGGGAAAGCCAGAACAAAAAGTTAAATGTGAAGTTCCAATAAATTGAAGTCAACAAATAATTTGAGGAAAAATGGTAGATAATCGTCAATGTTACAGCAGCAAATATGTAAAGAGGATGCATAGCATTGGAAGAAACTTTCTCTAATGGCTACTGCCGGGGTGATGGCATGTTATATATATGCAAATAACGTTAGGCTACAATCTTATGGTTTGTACAAGAATAGAACTCTAACTATGTACGACTTCCTAAAATAACCAAAATTAGAATAGTATCAAAATACACAATCTAATATATTTGAATATACAATAGAATAATATCCTAATATTTTCCCTCAAGTTGCGGTGTGAAAGTATGAAATGTCCAACTTGTCGAACAAATGATGATATGGATGTTGACCCAAAGCCTTAGTGAAAAGATCAGTGAGTTGTTCCTTGGGGGAGACATATCATGTAGCAATTTCCCCAGAAACTAATCGTTCTTAAACAAAGTGACAATCAATCTCAATATATTTGGTATGCTTGTGAAAGACTAGATTAGCCGCAGTTTGTAGAGTAGCTTGATGATCACAACATAATTAGGCCACTAGAATAGGAATATGGAAGGAGTGGAGCAAGTTTTGAATCCAAACAACTTCACTCGTGGCATTTGCCATAGCATGATATTCAACCTCCGTAGAAGAACGGGACATAGTATGCTATCTTTTGGTTTTCCAAGAGATACGAGCCGAAGCTAGTGAGTCAAAATAACCAGTAACAGAGAGCCTATTCATAGGACAACTTGAACAATTAGAGTCACAGTAAACGTTTGGGTGAAGATCATTAGATGATGGCAAGAGAATACCCTGGCCGGGGGAGGACCTAAGATAACGCAGAAGGTGCATGGCCGTATCCCAATGGCCTTGTCAAGGGTCATACATAAACTGACTCAAAATATGAACAGGACAGGTGATGTCTGAGCTAGTGATTGTGAGATAGATAAGCCAACCCACAAGGCATCTATATCGTCTAAGATCAGGAATTGGATTCCCCGTATCACAGGATAGCTTGTGTTGGGGCTCCATAGGAAATGAGCTTGGTTTTGATCCTAACATTCATGTTTTCATTAGAATGTCAAATTTATACTTTGGTTGACACGAAAACAGGCCAACAGGACCTGAGCTACCTCTAAACTGAGAAAGTGTTTCAAGGGACCCAAGTCCTTCAACTTAAAACACTTGTGTAGGCAATCTTTGAAAGCAATACAGTGCTGAAGACATTCCCTATAAGCAATGAATGATCAACATAAATTAGTATGGTGAGAAAGATTATAACCTTTACAAAGGTAAACAATGAATGATTCATATGAGACTATTGAAAGCCATATTGTTGTAGTGCAGAGGCAAGTTTAAAAAACCATTGCTGGGGTGCCTATCATAGACCATACAAGGACTTTGTGCGCTTACAAACAACATTAGGCCAAGTGGTGTGGAAACCATGTGGAAGTTGCATGTAGATATCCTTTTGAAGATCACCATATAGAAATGTATTATGAACTTCCATTTGGTGCAGACTCCATAGTTTTGCTACTGCTATAGTTAATAAAGTACAAACAATAACTAATGCAAAAGGACGTGCTTTGATACCAAATGATCCATGGAGGCTTTCCATTTGACCAAATAAAGGTGTGAAATCCTTGTAGATGAGCCTAATGGATGTTGTAGATTAATCTTCAAAAGAATGAACCATGAGAGAGAGAAAGAATTCCTAAGTTGAAGAACTCTTCTAATGAAATTGGATCAATACTTGAGATAGGAAACCAAGAGATAAATCAAAGAGGATACACCTAGGATAGAAGCTAAACCGCCACCTAGATTAAATCAACCCACCCTATAACCCTTTAAAGCCTTGTTACCGAAGATTAGATTAAAGGGATGAACTCAAATCACCACCCTACTTCGAGAGATAAAGAATTTGAGGAAAAAAAGCACCAAGCTTCAAGCTCTTATATCATTCAGAAGTCTGAATTTTCATAGGGGTAATAAGTTCTATAATACCTAATTAGGGGGGAGAATTAGCTGCACATTAGTAGAGGAGGTGCACCAATAGGAGGCTTACAAAATATCCTAGAAAAATAAATTAAGATGCTTATAATCAAGATAAGCGGTATTTTCTAAGATTTATCCTCCATCTTCTAGAGAGCTTTGAGAAGGCTCTACTCCACCAATGGAGGTGCCTCCACTTGGCAAATCTTCTTTTGTGAGTGAAGAATCATTCCATGCTGATAATATCCAAAATTACAGATGTAACCTCCTTAACTAAGCCCATAATTAAAACTGTACATTTTTCAGCCTTAGACCGACCCTTGCTCGGTTAACAGTACATAACTTTCTCAATACTTGGATTTTATTCGTAATTCGAGGCTTGTTGGAAAATAGAATTCTGGGGCTTTCTATCCATAGTTAAACGATAGTTTTGAAGCTTACTTGATCGTCCAAAAAGTAGCTAAAAGTTGACCTATAAAATTGGAAATTTCTACATAGCTTGTGCTAGAAGCTTTATTTGCCATAATCCGCCGCTAACAAATAAATTATGGACCTAATCAACTTTGGTGGGAATGACTTGGGTTCTCGCTTTGCCTCAAACTTCCCTTTTTTAGAAGGATTTGCCTTGAATTCCTTGCGGCCACTTGCATCATTCCCAAAGATCATTACCTAAGTAAGATAGGGGCACTGTTTTGATCTTAACAATATCATGGTGCTAAGAATCTCACCGTTTTTAAACACACAAGAGTTTTTAAAGAAATTAGGGGCTATTACAACTTGGGATTCTTTTCCATCAACCCAAATGCTTATAAGCTTGTTTAAGACACAAATGTACTCATTACTATCCAATTCACAATGGCATACCTCTTGATGCTCAAGTTTGGATTGTTGTGGCCCATTTGCAAGTGGTATGATTGAGGAGCTAAGTAAGCTCGTCTCTTCCAACCATAGAACCTCAACTTGTTGGTCTTGGACTTGGATCTCTATGGCCTCATCAATTTAATCATAAAGTTGAACCTCTATGGTTTCTTCAATGCGAGGTTTGGGTGAGGTAGATTCCAGATTGGGAGCTCTAGGAGAGCTGTCATCCATGATTATGTTTTGCTGATCCCTTTTTTCATTAAAACCTAAAATAGACTCATTTTCATCTTTAACCAAAATAGGCTTTTCTTCTTGAACCAATATCTTCTCTTGGAGAACATTGGTTTTTCTTCTAAGAGTTCTTCAATGAGTTGGTATGGGTTGAATCTCACATCCATGTGTGAGTTGAGCTTACTTCAAGTCTTGATTTTGGACTTGCCTTAAAGAGCTTTCTCCCTCCTAACATATTTAAACTAATAGTAGGCATAACCTTGGTTTCTGAATAGCTATTAGGAAATTCTCTTCATCGGAACATTCTTGATCCTCAAAATGATCTTTAAATGTTTGAACCCATCTTATATATACGATAGGATCCAAACTAATACCATTAAAGTAGGGAGG